>JAYDZK010000268.1:53051729-53090991 GCA_034509185.1 Euphonia xanthogaster | reverse complement strand
TGGTTTGAATAAATTCAAAGAAATTATTTCCATAGAACCCAATAAAATCTTACATAGTTTACAAAACAAAACCCGGGTTAGGTGGAGACAGAAAAGTTCATTTTGGTTACATTTCCAAGAGATTCAGTTTAGCAGGATTAAAATTGCTGCACTGGAACTATTCAAATGGAATTTTTTTGGCTTTGCAACCAAGTTCCCTTATCTCTATTTAACTTCACTGTTTGATCATCTGTGTCCTGTTTTCTGCTTCATTTAAATTTCTGTTCACACCTAATCAGATAACATTAAATTCTGGATTGAAGATTAATCCAACAAAAGCTTACATGTGGGGGACTCCATGTGCTGGGCATCATTAAGGTTTTTCAGCATTCACATGACATTTTACAGCTGGAAGAGACTTTACAATTTTGCTTTTAATTGTGAAAAATCTCCCTCAGTATTGTCAGCTATGTACAGCATCTGGCAAAGGTTCTTTTGAAATAATGGAATTCAGGCCACTGAGTTTAATACATGTTCCACCAAAATGATGCATGTCTAAAATGAGGAGAAAAGGTTTCAAAAAGTCAGTCAATCACAATTAGAAGTCAGAGGTTTAATGCCACAAAACAAGGATTTAGTCTAGTCCTACACATTTAGAGACTTTTAAACTGGAAATATATTCTTCCAGATACTTGTCCCATAAAATACATCCCCATGGAATATCACTGAATTGCACACACTTGAATAATTTATTTAATTAGTCACGAGGGAAGTTTATTTCTAAAAATGAGTGCTTTCTTTTCCAGCTATACAAAGGAAGCCATAAATGTTTGTGTGTGTAAATTAGAAATCTACATTTTCCTTGAGGATATTCTTTATATTTCACTGGAGCTTTTACTTCAGCAAACTTCTAGAGCTGCTTGATTCTCTCAGACATCCTGCAGCATTCCCAAGCCCAGTGTAACCAGGAGTGCAGGACACTGAACCTTCATTTCAAATCCCATATTCCATATCTAGTTCACATGGTTTGAGGAAATTCATAGCAAATGAAACACATAATGACTTTATCTAAAACCTCATGAAATCAATGGGAAAAGAAATTAACTAGGGAGCCCCTGGGTAGGTGTTAGAATCTCACTCTGAGACAAACCTGATCAGAATTTCTCTCTTTCATGCCCATGTCTCATGGCCAGTAGTTCATAAAGATTGTTCTCCATTAACTTTTACTGTCTTAACATAAGCCACATACCCCAACTTGGCCACTTGGGGTTTTTTCTATACAGGAGAGAAGGACATCCAATTCCAAAAGAGATGTCAAAGATTATTTGGGGAAAAATCTCTTTTCTAGGCATATGTCCCTTTTCTGGAAAGTTCTTTAGACATCAAAATTTCCAATAGCTATTTTGAGAAGAAGATTTCACCCAGGTCAGACTAGTCCCTAAAGCAAAAAACAAATTGATTATTTTAGCTGTTCAGAGGAAAGAAAATAAATAGGAGAGAAAAAGAATCAAAATGTAATAAAACTTGTGTAGAAAAGAAAGAAAATGTCATCTTCTTTGTGAGAAAGGAGAAAGTCCCACAATAAGACATATTTTAATGGGAGGTTCCAAGTGTTGTGTTCAGCTCTAGATGGAGGAACCCAGCACTGGGTGCCTGCCTTCTCTTACCTGCAGAGCTGTGCATTTCCTGAAGTAAATACATTTGGAAGACTTCTCATACAGTATGATTTGAAGTTGTTTTCCTTCCCTTAGACTACTTCTAAGAGCCCATGGATTGAGGTTTGATATAATAAAACATAAACCTGGTTGCTACATAATTAACTCAAAATTTAATGAGCAATAAAAGTACCATTATGCTCTTGTAATGCATTAAGCTTATACTCCTGCTTAATCCATTTAAAAGGGCTCTCTAGGTGTTCACTTGGCAAATAACAAAATAAGGCAAGTCAGAAATTACACTTATTAAACGTAAATGTGTATCTTTAGCAATTGATATCTAACGTCATTGGACAAACTTGTCAAACTTAATTAAATGAATAAATGTGATTATGCACTTAATATCTCCTTAATTACAAAGCTTAATTATCTTTTACGTGCCATGCTGTCAGCTCAATGGTTGCCTGTTACCTCACCAAAACAGCTGCAGTGAGCATCAAGTTTTCTCTATGCTGGGCTCCTGCTGTAGTTGGAATTCTCTGCAATGTGTCACAATCTTAGACTTTACATAGATTTAATACTTCTTTAACCAGCTACCAGTCTTATTATGGCAGCATGCACATTTAAAATTAAATTTGACTATATAATGGGAAAATAATAATTTAATTTCTGTAATGTAGACTATGCTGTGAGGTCTTTCAGCTTTTGGAATTATTTGTTACTGTATTGTATTTTCATATAGTGGAGGAACAGGAATATTTCAGGAACTTTAGCTCCTGATGATGGATGCAGAGCAAACCTGTTCTTCTCCCAGTACCTCTGGGTGGTGTTACAAGTGTCTCCTTTCAGCAGGAAGACACACTTCAGCTCTAGATCTGGCTCTTAAAGGCCACCATGACATACATGTCCCTTGACAGCCCCAAGCTGCGGGACTGCAGGACTGGCAAGCTCTCTCCCCAAAATGCCAGAGATGTTACAGCCAGTCAGGCTCCAGGCCAATCTCATCAAGGTGTGAGCTGTCATGAGACACCTCCTCCCAGAGACCAGGGCTCATCAGGGAGACCTACAGAAATGCTCAAGAGTTTTCTCCTTTTCTGAAAGGGCAAATGAGATCTTGCAAGAGCACATCTTTTGCCGTGGTAACATCAGAAAACAACAGCAGACCAAAAACAAAACTCAATTCATATAAATCTTATTTTATTACCTCTAAAACAAAAAAGTAATACTGAAAGAAACATCTCACCTGTTGTAGGGACATCAGCTTCAGCTCAAGAGAAGATTTCACCTGAGACAAATGTTTCATTTACAATTTTCAATGTTTTGTGTTGCAATGTTTTATGTTCCCCAAATATAAAGTACCAAATAACCTGTAATGTTCACAGGATTTTTAGAGAATGCATTTCCAGATAGCCAGACTTGGTTTGCCCTACTCTCACACTGTTCTGCCCCAATAAAACTCAATGGGAATTTATCAGTGGTGTTCTCTTCCTAAGTAACCAGAGCTGGGTCTTTTATTTTTATTATTATCGTGTTTCTCCATTACATCTTTATCAGTGTATTTTATCCAAATCAAATGCTGAACTACAAAAGAAGCTTTTCAAACTTCCCTAAAAAAGTACTTCAATGAAGTCTTTTGATATTTCCAAATGGATGTTTTTAATAAATGTCATTTTTTTGTGCAAAATTTTGCACTTTTCATTCCTTGATTTAGGACAAAAGAAATGTCAAAATATTTCTGTTTCTTCTGTAAAAACAATTCCAAGTTTTGACCAATTCTATAAACTAGGCTAGCCTTCCATTCCATTTTAAATGTAGAATAGGTAAAGGGCACTGAGAATTTGAAGTGCACTTTGAAAGACAACTCTGCAATATTTTACTCTCATTATCACTGTGACTCATGGTACAGCAAGGATAGCTCTAAACTTTTAAAACACATCCAGAGAAGTTGCTATGTTTTAATTTTTTTTTTAAAAAAACCCACATGTTTTCAGCATACAAGTGCTTGAGAACCATCAAAAGCCTTTCTTGATGTTTTACTATGACTACTGAAAATTATTTATTACTTTTTTCTAGGAACCTTTAGAAATTTTCTTCCTACTAAGCTGGCTGCTTTATCTTACATTAAAGGCAAAAGAACCAAAATGCAAGACAGAGAAGGTTGTATGTTTGTTGCATTACAGTGCATCAGAGATTTGCAGAATAGTTAGCAGAGGCCAAAAGCATTAGCAACAAACGCAGGCTCCTTTCAGGAGATTCTTTTTGAAATGGTTTTTTCATTAAGGAGAAAAGAAAGTTTCCAAAGTGTCTCCTGAGTGATATTATGCAGTAGCATTTAGGGATTCTTTCCTTAAACCAGGAATTCGTACAGTGTGCTTTTATACAGCTAAGTTGTGCATTTGCATTCTAAAAAATTTCTTCTTAAAGAAGAATCCTTGAAAAACTGCCACAAAATAGAATTAAAATCTATCAAGACTGATCACAATTTACACTGGACATTTTATATCACTTTATAGTATATAAGGGACCTACCAGCAAAGTTAAAATACATTAGCACTTGGTTCAAGTGTTATAAATGTGGATGTTATGTATGGATTTTTAGCAATATTGAAGTCAGGTTGTGTGTTAAGGCTACTGACACTGTATTCAAAACCCCCTGTGGGCACAGCCTGTTAAGTCAATGCATCCTCACTGTTATTTAGGTACTGTATCACTGAAAGGAGATTTAGCCAGGTTGTAATTCTGGACAGAATTTGACTTGCAGAAAGAGAAAATGAGTCAATTGAAACTAAATCCTGAAGATTCAAATGACATTTTTCTCTGAAAACTGCTCAAGATGGTGAAAACTTTGGCTTGGGGATCCCCTTATGTGTGAAGGAAAATACACGACAGCTTCTCTGCTAACTTTTCTTGGGTACTAAATACTGCCCATATTGAAATCCCTTTTCTGTTATTCCGTAAGGAGCTCTTCAGCTGAGGTCCTTGTCACGCATTTTTGTTGTACCTTTGGGAACTGATGTGCTGTGCTCTGCAAGGAAATATAAACTGAGTGAAAAACTTCTATTTCACTTCTGTCTCAGCTGAATTCAATGAGATTCCACTACAAGGAAAAGCTGGCTAAGGATAAAGTCAGGCATGGCCTTTTGGGTCTCTGCAAGGTACCTCCTGAACCCTGTGCTATGGAGAAGGATGCCCAGCAGGGATGGATAAGGAGAAGGATAGCATCACAAATGCTGCTGGGACCCTTTTTCCAAACACCTTCATGGTCAGGGAAATGCAGGTATGGCTCCCCATCCCCATGGATTGTACAGTCAGTGTCCAGCCACTGATGCACTTTTGATTTTTCAGTCGTGGAGTATTTTTTTATAGATCTTGGTCACAGAAAGGTTTCAGTATGTGGCTTGGATTCATAGGTCCTGGTAAATCTACCCCAGCATATATCCTCAGTGGCCCAGGCACTTAAGGTCCCTCTGCTCCCCCCTGGTTCTCTCAAATACCCTGGAGTTACTCCCGCCACACACAAATCAGTGTTCCCAAACCAGTGTATGGAAAAGAAACAAAATTTCATATTGACAAGCACAGAATTTACCAAATGACCTGACTTTTGAGTTATAAAAAGAGTGTAGAGATATCTCTGTCCTATTTTCTACTTCCCTTCTCAGATTTATGCATTATGTCTTCTCCCTATTTAAAGCTGCAAAAAAGTCTTTGTGAACCCCAGAAAGTGGCTTGTGCTGCATTAGTTTTCCATACAATGTCCACAAGACCTCGGGATCCCTCAAATACTCTTACAAGTTTTATAGATGGTAGCTAGAAAAAGCAGACTTAAGAGGTTAAATTTACTTTATCTGTGGAAAAACTATTAAGACTTTCCAAGCTGAAGCAAAGGTGATGCTCTCTGTTGTGCTAGCTATGAGTATTGTGACTGGGAGTAGAAGGATGTTCAGGAGATGACTGGGGTCTCAGGGAGCAGGAGCTTAATTCTAAACTCATCTGCAAGTGAATCAACCTAGTGTCTCAACTTACCATGCAAAAATTGAAAATGGTACATCTCTTCCCCAAATGACATTCAGGAGGTAATTTCACCAATGTTATGAAATGCTCATGTATAGTTTAAGGGAAATCCTAGAATATAAACATGTCCCCAAGCTATGACCAAAACTGAACAACAATAACAACAAAAAAGTGTAATTAGGAAAAAATTGCCCTACTTGGAAATTAACTGTGATTTCATTTTTTTACACATGACCCATTTATTCAAAACAGAGGAATCTACAATGAAAAGAGAAATATAGCAGGTGAAATTTTAATCAAGCTGTCAAGCTTCATTCTAATTCTCAGGCAGTCTACGTGGAGGACAGAAAGGCAGAGGAAACATTAAAACTGATTCTCCTAAAGAGATGGAGAGACAGAGAGCAACAAGCTGTGCTGATATATTAATCATCTATTTATAATATGTAATCTTTTCAACTTCTGTCATGTTAAAATCAACAAAGAATTTAGCTGAAGACAGCCATAAAATGAACTGATTACAGCTTGTGTGTAGCAGTGATGAAAGAGCAGATACACACAGCTATGCAAATGTGCAATGGAACATGACAGGGAGCACAGCCAGTGAGAGAGCACACGGTAATTGCTGGGCTCTGCAGCTCTCCAGCCAAACCGCCCCTGTGATCATTCCTTTGTTCTCTAGCTGGCACATTTTTGGCAAGTAGGAGGGAGGGGGAGGAAGAAAGCTGAGTGAACTCGTGAAAGAAAGCTACTGCAAATGTGTGGAGTGCCAGAGCAATGGAAGGGCTTCAAAGTACCTCCATGGCCAGTCCATTCCTCCCAGCAACTGGGAGGAATCATGTCCAATAACCTCATGCAGACAGTGTTTAAAGGCTGACATTTTCCCTTCTAATTCCACTGGAAATCCTCCATGGAGGCAACAGAGTGAGGGCCTGACACAGCCCACTGGATTTAATACAGGAAAATCCCTCAATCCCATGGAACTGCCTGGGGTCAGGACCAAGTGTGAAAGAGCTCTCTGGGTAGTGTGGTGGTGTTCACAGGGGTCCCAGGACGAGGGAAGAGATGAGAATTTTGACTTCACATTTCAGAAGGCTGATTTATTATTTTATAATATATATTATAATAAAAGAAAATGATATATTAGAACTATACTAAAAGAATAGAAGAAAACATTTAATCAGAAGGCTAGCAATGAAGGAATGGAAAGGAATGAAAATAAAATGTTGTGACTGACCAGAGTCACAACACAGCTGGGCCTGTCATTGGTCATCAGGTAGAAACAACTCACATGGACCAATCAAAGATGCACCTGTTGCATTCCACAGCAGCAGATAATTATTGTTTTCATTTCGTTTCTGAGGCCTCTTAGTTTCTCAGGAGAAAAATCCTAGCAAAAGTATTTTTCAGAAAGTATGTCCGTGACAGGGTAGCAAATAAGACAGGTCATTTAATGCACGTATTTGCATGAATATCTGCTTCAAGGAGCACATTAGCAGTTTCATAACAGTCCACAGTAGACCCAGGGCAGTGGTTCAAGTCACTTTGGAAAACAAAAGCCTGAATCCAAAAGATAAGCTTCAAAGGTATCACTTTCCTCTCTTTTGTGCCATTTCCCAAGCATTACAGCTATACCTGTAACAGCATTTTACTATCATTTAGTTCAACAAAAGTTGGAAACTGGCCTTTCTGTGCAAGACTGGGGTCTTGTCAGTGAGGCATCACCTTCCTTGCCCTCTTAGCTTCCCTTTCTGCCTTGGGTCCATATCTGGTCCCAGGTCCATACTCATTTGTCATGGTCCCCTCAGCCTTCCCTGTTCAGTACTAAGCATCTAACCAGCATGGGAACTGAAGGGAGCATAATGAAATACTGCTTTGATACCACAGCACAGGGTATCCCTAACTTAGCCCCATGCAATTAAAAATTGTTACTGCCTCAGTATCCTCACTGCGTAGAGCTAGGCCCAGCATAAATTAACAGTGATTTGCAACTTGGATAAGTAAACATTAAATGTGTGTCAGGGCCTCTCAGAATCATGGAACCATCATTTTGGCTGGACAAGACCTTTAAAATCATCATGTCCAGCCATTAACCCAGCACTGCCACATCTATTTGTGTCTAAGTGTCCTCTCTACACATCTCTGAATTATCTCCAGGGATGGTGACTTCAGCACTTCCCTGGGCAGCCTCTTCCAATGCTTGACAACTCTTAAGGCTAAGATATTTTTTATAATATCAAATGTAAATCTCCTCTGGCACAACTCGAGGCCATTTCTCCTGGTTACATCACTTGTTAGTTGGGAAAAGATATTGACCCTCAAATGACTGCTGCCTCCTTTCAGGGAGTTGTAGGGAGTGGTAAGGTCCCCCCTGAGTCTCCTTTTCTCTAGGCTAAACACCCCCACCTCCCTCAGCTGCTTCTCATAAAACTTGTGCTCCAGACCCTTCACCAGCTCTGGTCCCCTCTCTGGACACACTCCAGCACCTCAATATTCTTCCAGAATTGAGGGGCCCAGAAGTGGGCACAGCACAGGAGCTGTGGCCTCACCAGTGCTGAGAACAGAAGGAAGATCAGGTTGCAAACCATAGGCTGTATTTACAGCTGACTGTTTTATAGCTCCTTCACATGCACTTCTCTTCAGGGCTTGATTCTCTATTTATTGTGAGGTGTCTATTACACAATGTAGTTGTGAGACTTCTGTACTGTGTTCAGTGTGCACATTTTGGTATATATTTTTTAAGATTTCCTGATTTGCTTAACTTTTGTTCCTTCACTTTTCCAGTGGCTCCAGTGTAGTCAGGCACTCCTGACCATGCTAAGCTTTTAGAACATCAGTTAAGCCACTGCAATGGGGCCAGCCTCATGCTCAAAGGTCAG
Source organism: Euphonia xanthogaster (assembly GCA_034509185.1). NCBI lineage: Eukaryota > Metazoa > Chordata > Aves > Passeriformes > Fringillidae > Euphonia > Euphonia xanthogaster. The sequence goes on along the minus strand of JAYDZK010000268.1, from coordinate 53,082,470 downwards.
TTTCACTCAAAGAAATTAATCACAGATTTAAGTCTATGAAGACAAAAGTAGGGAATTAATTTCTCGTTTTTCCTCCAGCATAAAGCTGAGTATATACCCCTTGCTTTGGTAGATGGGAAATTTTAGAGGTTTGTTCAGTAGGGGGAGGTTATTGATTTCTGGGATGAAGGAAATTTTTTAAGGTTTTGGGGAAAATAATATTTCCAAATTGAAATGATAAATTATTAATTTTTTTATATTAGGAAATCTCTGGGACTTTTTTAGCTTTAAGACAAAAAGTTCTATAGGACAAAGCTGGAGAGTTCTCTTCCTTTGGGACATCCTGAACAAAAGCAGTTGTGTGTTTCTGCTGCTATATTTTGCACCCCATCTGGTAGAGTCAGATATCAAACCCAGACTGTCTTTGATTTCAGTGGGAGAAAGTAAGAAGAAAATAGCCTTTGGCAGAGAAATCAGATCTGTAACTTCTTAAATATTTCCCAGAAATATAAGGCACAGAATTTCACATCTCCTAGAGAAGGGATGTGAGCTGAGATTTTGTTTATCCCAGACAGATGCTATAATCTCTGCCTTACAGACAAATGTGGTGATGGGTGACCAGAAACTGTTTTTAGGGTGATATTTCCTCTTTTTTTTTTTTTGAGTACACTTTAACTGATACATTTTAAATTTCTTTTTTTGTGAATAAATATGACCAAAAAAAAGTCATAATATCATGAGCAAATTTTAGTGAGATCTAAAAATTCATAACCATAAGAGTTTATATAGTTATTTTTTCAAATGTTGAAAGCATCACAATATATTATATTGATTCACTACTATGTAAATACGTATGTATCACCTTGTTTGTTTCTTTGGTTTCTTTTTTGTCTAAATAAATTCCTATATCCATGTGGAGAATGGAAAGGACTTCTGTGATCTTTTGCTGTAACCTGAAAGAATAAATCAATTCCTAGTTTCCCCTAATTTAGGAAATAAATATCTCTTTCATAAAAAATTATTTCTTTTCCACCCAAAACCTGTGTTTTGCCAGCATTTCTACTCTAGGCAGATGGAAACAGGGCTCATGTTGCTGCCAGAGGCATCTGCTAGAGGGCTACACTGGGAGTGCAGAACTCAGCTGTTCTGAAATGAAGATTATTACATCAACCCAGTGGACAAACTGTAATTGCCTTGCATTATTTCAGCTGGAATTTTTTATGTCACAATCCCACCTTCCTATTAGTGTATTACAAATAACCCTTCGTTAGACAATTATCAAATTAAGGTAACATGAAAGAAACTGATCAATAACTTTCTGCCTAATTCATTTGGTTCAAACTCTATTCTCCCAAGCCTTTTCAGACACTGCAAGTCACTCCAACCAGTATCTGCTGAGGACAGCCTTTTACCAAACTTGACTGATCTGACCATTTAATTTTGAGGTACTCACCTGCAAGTAAGCTCACATCACACAGAGGGGGCCCAGTATGACCTGAGAGTTAATCTTGCATTAGCAGATGTCCACTGATGGTGCTACCCAGAGAAGGGAGACTGAAATATGGCACAATCAGATTATCAGTGTGGCTCTAAATGTCTGGGGCCAAGGTTGCTAAAGGACTCTCATGTCCAGCCTGTGTCCAAACTCCTGCACTTTCCTGCATCCTTCACATGCTGCTGTTTAACTTTCTTCCTTAGGGGAGGATTTTTCCAGTGCATGGCTTGAAGAAGCTTTTCCACTTCCAAACTCCTTCCCTGTGCAGGGTTTTGGTTTTTCTCAGTATTGACATTTCCATGCTTTCAGGGCTGGCCATACAAGATTTGCAGTGTGGGATCAGATGAATTGCCAGTTTTATCAGCATCCTGATTCCTGAAGGAATGAGGTGCACTGGGCAGTAACTCAATAATCTCAGAGAAGAAAGGCTGTGTGTTTTGTTCTTTGGGGTGAAAAGTAGGGGAGCTGCAAACCCTGTCTCTTTCTGATAGTGCCTGACAATCTTGGCTCATGCTGCTCACATTGATTTTTATCTTATGACAGCTTTTGGTTTCATACAAACATATATTGTTCCTGTGGGGTTTTTCTTGTTTGTTTGGGTTTTAGTTTGGTTTATTTTTTGTTTTGTATTTAATTTGACTGTAACAAAATGAAACACAGAAGAGGGGCAAACAGGCATGTCCTTGAAGATCTGAAAGCTCTTTGAAGTAATTTGGCTGACTTTGCATGTTAACAAGGCTCAGCTGTGAAGGCAATCTCAAGTAAACAGAAAGCAGTAACATCTTGAATGACTGTCTAGAGGGCAAGTGCTTGCACCAAGGTAAACCAAGCATTTACCACACAAACTCTAAATTCATTCATGTCTCCATCCTGATACTAATATCTGATTCTCAAAGGCTTTCCCCCAGCCTTTACTCCTTGATTTTCACATTTGTTTAAAAGCTACTTTTCTGAATAGACTTTCTGTTTCTCATTTTGTTATAAAGAATTAAAATAAGTACAGACCTTTGAGGAATGAGTAAACTGTTATCAGATATAAGTGGAAAACAAATAGGTTATTGTAATATTAACTGCTTATAGAGAGCAGGTTGCCTAAGTATGGATTAGGAAATGAAATTAAAGATAACAAGATTGTTTGATTGCAACTGACTTCAAAACTGACATCTGAAGAAAAGGAATCTTCATCAACCTACATGATAACAAAATCACACCTTCATTCCTTCATTTTCACGTGCTTATCAGCCTATTAAATCACTGTGGGAAGGTTATAGATTGCAGAATTACCATGTTACTTCACAGTATTTTTATTTTTGACAATTTCTCCTAAAACTGGGAGCTAGCTTTTTATGGGATTCCAGTGTGTGACTTTCACTTCTGTGAAAAGGCTTAGGGCCATAGGTTGTGTGGTGGTTTGACCTGGGCTGGATGCCTGGTGCTGCTCCATGACCCCCCTGCTCAACAGGACAGGAGAGAGAAAATACAACAAAAGTTCATGAATTGAGATAAGGATGGGGAAAGATAACTCACCATTTACCATCATGGCAAAACAGACTTTGTTTGGAGAAAATTATTGAATTTATTACTAATCAAAATCAGAGTAGAATTACAGGAAGTAAAAACAATCCTAAAAAACACCTCCTCACTACCCCTCCCTCCTTCCCAGTCTTAACTTTATTCCTAGTTCTCTACCTCCTGCCCCTCCTTGCCCTGAGCAAGTGGAAGCAGGGAGGAAGGAATGGGGCTTATGGTCACTTCATCTCACGTTCTTTCTGGTGCTGTTCCCTCCTCAGGGTGAGAAGCCCTTTCCCTGTGCAGCCAGATGCTCTGCCTGGAATGTAACTCACACAATGTCCTATTTTCAAGGCTATCAGTGGTGGGCTGAGAGAGGCTGTGTAATTCTGGCTTCTTGTTGAATTATGCCAAAACCAGTCTGACTCATTAACCCCAAACTTAAACATCCATATTGAGGTAAAGATGTGGCAGATATGGTAAAATATCCTGATATAAAAATGCCCAGATGACACAGCTGACCTGGAGATATGTGATTGACAGTCAACCATGATAAAGTCCAGTCCCACAGCCCCACTTTCAAATCAAGCCCTTCTAAAATATCCCTTCTTGGAGTGTGCATGAGGCTTCCTGCCTTGGCTGGGGATGCTCCTCCAGGCCCCTCTGGTGACCATCTCTGATCACCTCAGCCTTGGTCAGCAGCAGGTCCTGGAGCTGCCTGGCACAGACCCTGTTGGACACAGGGAAAGTTCCAGCACCTTCTCACAGAAGCCCCCCCTGTAGCCCCTTCACTACCAGAACCTGAAATAGGATTTGTGTTTTGACACGAGATTCAGATTTCAGGGGGAAAAAAATCTCCTTTGAGCAGTCAGAAACCACACATTGTTACCTGCCTAATACAGTCTTCATCAAGTAGATGGGGTGCACCTCCTGCTTAAATTCACCTTGATAGAGGTGTGTGGAGGGACAGTCTGTGATCCCTTTAGTAACAAGACTGGTTAAGGCACTCACCCAGGAAAAGGGAGACGAACATTTTAAACTCTCCCATCTCATCTTTTGACAAAAAAGATGTCACTAGCACCAGAGTAGTCATGGGAAAGAATATCATTTCTCCAGTTCAATCAAACAATAGGGACAGAAATAAGCTTATTTTGTACTTTTGTGTGTAGGAAAAGTGAATTTTAAAAAACCCAAACAGTTTTCTTCTTTCAGTTTCCCTTTCCCAGCTGAGCATCTCAGCTGTGAGCAGATTCCTTCTTCTTTGTCCTCCAAACTAGGAAAGGCTTTCCAAGACAAAAGTGAGCAATCATTGGGACTGGCACCATGCTCCAGGTCATGAGCACAGGAGGATGTTCTGGAGAGTTCTGAAGTCAGCCCATTGACCCATTGCAGGGTCTGCTCAGGTAGGTCTCCCCCAGCTCCTCAGGCTCAGGAGTGCAAGTTGGGAGTGACTGTCACACACTGCCCGCCTTCAGCTGTGAGAGAGCCAGATAACCCCGATCTGAACGTACCCTGCAGGCACCATTCCTCTTCATTTTGTTATTGCTTCTACTTTTAAGTGCATATCATTAAGCACTGAGTCTCCAGAGAGCTGTAGTTAGTATTTCTATTTTTTTTTCTTAAAATCAAATTATCTCCTAACTGCTGTATCATGAAATTACAGAGCGCCACAAAATAGAGTGGTAGTTTGTGCAATGCACATTTTTAAGAAAGAAAAATGATTAAGGAAGAAGTAGAGCTGCAATCATTTCCCATCTAGCTAATGATGGTGTTGTACTTTCCCAAGGGCCCTTGTCACCTGTTCTAATTCACTAACTCTGACACTTGGTGTGCAACCACAAACAACTAAAATCAATGGGAAATGGAAATGTCCTGACAAGGCCAAATTGAGCCCACCTAGGCTGTCAATGATTTCTTCACCCTTATTAATGTTGTGTGAATGTTCCTGGGTGTACCATGGTCAATCACACAAAAGCAGGGCAATACAGAGCAACGCAATGGGCCTGGTCTCCAATGCAGAGCCCTGGAGTCAGGCATCCTGCAGCACATCAGGGGAGCAAAGGACCTGGGAATGGGATCTAATCCATGCTAATGCTAATAAGAAGAATTAATAATTTTTAATAGCTAATAATCATTAATTCTAAGAAATATTTTAAGAATTAAAGCACGTAAAAATTTAATGCTATTTATGATCTCATATCAAGAGTTTGGCTGCAGAGACTGTCTTGCCATTCAAGATGTCATTGAAGACATGGGAGTACCTTGTACATTAATTGTAAACAACCAGCTAGCCTCTCTCTCTCTCTAAAATATTCATCTAAAACTACTTTAACTTTTCATTGTAGTCTTTTAATGTGCTGTTATTGTATGTAGGGTTTTTATGAGAATCCACAACAGAAGTGGGTATTCCTCACTTTATTCAGGTAAGCCTCAAGCCCTGTGAAATTTAGTCATTCAGGAAGGTAGGCCTTGGGTCTCCTCTTTATTGTGCCAAATGGAATCTCCATATTCATATTTTGGAAAATTTAAAACTTACTAATTTGCCTTTTAGATTTTTCCTAATTAAAAAATAATATGTTTTAAAAATCAGCTCTTTTACACTTCTCTAATTAAATTTCCACAGGATATTTTTTGGTGGGAGAATTCAATTAGGTTTTAATTTCAGTAATCAAAAAAGCATTGGTGCTTTGAGTATTTGATTTTTAATTTAAAAATTTGACATGGCATTCCAATTAAAATGTTCAACAGTTGCATCGTAGCATAAAAAGTCTATTACATCTGGTAATCAGGAGAATCCAATGACCATAAAAAATGCAAACAGTATTTCAAGCACCCTCAGGTAATAACCATATTTAGCAAAGACTAAATACTTCAATTACAGCTGCCTATAGCAGCTCTGATCACTCAGAACCCATGGCAGCAAGTGGAAGCAACTTTTTACCTATCTCACCTTTGGATAAGGTTATACCTTGAAAATGCCACTTGAATTTAGGTCCAGCAATAGAACAAACCTGCCAGAAGCAGCATCAAAAAGGAAGTGTTGATTCTGCTTCTTATTTGTGCAAGCTCACATAAACCCACAAGAAAATAAGAGATCATATCCATGCTAATAAGATGAATTTATAATTATTTAGCTAATAATTATTAATTTTAAGAATTACAGCACCGACATGTAAAAATTTAATGCTATTTATGATCCCACAGCAAGAGGTGCACAACCTTTCAGACAACTGAAGTGCAGAACCTTGAATGTGCCAAATCCACAAAATGAAGAAGGCAAACAGATCACGTGGAGTCAAAGTGAGTTAGGAATACAAAAATACTGTTTCGGTTTTCAGCAGGTGGATCATTGATATAAAAGATAAACCAGTGCCTTGCCTAGGACAGGCTGGGCTTATCACAGTTGTATACAAAGCAACCCTAGGAATATTTTGGTCCCCAGGGGCTCAGTCATTGTCATAATGGATCACAATTGGCTCCATCTAGTCTAGTGACCTGCCTCTGACAGTGACAAATGCCACTGAAAGAATCCAATATTGTCATTGCTCCCAACAAATGTATGGCATTTTAGAAGAATTGTATCTGTCTGTCTTGGCTTTTGTTTGTCCTCCATCACCAAAAAACATAATGTTCCTGTGTTAAATTTTTTCCATTTTCCTTTAAATGTCAACTTCACCGTGTATTTGTCATCAATCTCATGATTATTACACTTTCCTTTTGGAGCTCCTGTGCTACACGTGACACTGCATGGCACAGACAAGGCATGAGGTCAGGTGCACCTGCATGCTTAAACATGTGCTATGGTGCAGTGGGGGAAAAAACACAGCCAAAACACTCTCAAGATGGTCCATTTTTATTCCTTTTTTTAATAAAGACTGCTATCATGCACTGAGAAGGGAACTGTGATCCAAATCATGTCAACAGCTGAATTCAGAATCTAACCTTGCACCCACCCAGGATGATGTAAAGATGGTGCCTGCTGTGGGTGTGCATGACTTTGCTGAAGAGGCAGCTGAGAAAGGTGTCAGATTAGCTCTTTGGTGGTTAATAGAGGAAATTCAAAAGGAAAAAAAAAACAAAAGAGGAGTTAGGATTAAAATAATAGAAAACACAGAGTCTAGTGTGACTTCTGATCTGCAGTGCTCTGCAAAACAGTGAACACCACAGGGGCAGACTTGGGGGAAATGAAGACAAGCCATGATAGCAAGAAGGCAAATTTTACTTTTATCAGATCTAAAAACTATTTGAAATGAAGAGGGGAAGGTTTTCAGGAAAGCAAATAGATCCAAAGACTGAAAAGATATGAGAGAAGAATAAATGGAATTTTAATTAAAATAAATATGACATGAATCTAAACAGGCCCTGATGAGGTGGTCAGCCAAGGACAAACAGGCTCAGTGCTTTCCTGGGAGTGCCCAAAGACTGGGATAGTACCTGGAGTCAGTCCATTTAGAGCAAGGTGGAGTAACTTCTAGGGAATGAGAGTCCTTGTCCCTTGCATTACACTGCTGCTGCTCAGGAGGGATGGGAGGACGAGGCAAACAGGCTGCAGAGTGATCAGTGCTGAGAGCCCAGGAGCCCGCGGGGGTCTGCAGCCCAGGGGACACAGAGCACACCCTGCAGCTCACACCAGCAACCACAGGTCACCCCTGCAAGCACAGCCCAGTGTGAATCCACCAGAGATGCCAGCAGGGAGGGGCGGCAGGAATGAGAGCTGAGAGGAAATGTCTGTGGCCAAAACCTGCTGTGAGATTCCTCCCACAGGGCTCCTAGAGGGATGCACTGCCTGAGTGTCCCCCACAGTTCATACCCTAGGGCCTGTTTCTACTTACTACAACCACAGCTGTCATGGGGGTGAAAGGCTACAGCCCCTGCTCTTGGCACCTGAGAAAGCTCCATCAGAATTAACAATCCATATTATGCTGGAGGAGCAGCTCCATTTCTCTGTTCTCTGTGGCAGACAGAGAAAAAGAGCAGCTGGCATTTTAAGGAGTGAATATGAAAAGGGATAAGCTTAAAAGTCTAACTCGAAATTTAATACCAAACAAGAAAAAAGCCACCAAGAAGATTAAACAAAAGTTGAAAACAGGCTTAAAAATAAAGGAGCAAGCAAAGGAATCATTTACAAACCAAATGAAGAGAGGAATAGATAAGATAAATTCTGAATATTAATAAGCAATCAGAAATAGGGGGGGGAAGAGAAGCTAAAATAGGTCTATTTTACCACAGGCAAAATAATGTACAATGTTTCAATCTCCCCAGTTAAATTATAGAATAAAAAGGAACCTTAATAAAATATCAGTGTGTAAATCTCTCTCCAAACCACCCATATGCTGACTACTGGTGGAGATAAATAGATACAATAACAGGTAGAAGGCAAAATGCCACTGCCACAAATGCAGTCAGGTTGATTGCTTTTCTGTGGACAGTAGAGAGGTATTTTAATAAACACAAAGCAGGAGAATTAGTGCAGCTGAGCTGACCAGCAGAGCAATTTTCAGGAAAGTGAGATTACACTCAGCACGACTCAGACCCTGAGGGGTTGGATATGTGTAGAGAAGATGCTAAATAGGCTTGCTGAAGTGTTCTGATGTTTCCAGTTGGGAAACTCTCAGTTTGCTGGTGGCACAGAGGGGTGGTTGATGCATTCAGGGTCCAGCCTAAAAAAGCCACGCTTTCCTACATAATTATGGCAGAGAGATGCCTAAGAGACAATGGGACCCAAAAAAAATGGGCTTTTTCCCCTTTCATCATTTTGTTTGGGCTGGGTTGCATTATTTAAGGGCGTCCTGGGGACTTTTGGGGCTTCTGGGTAGTTCCTGCTGTAAACAATGTTTCTCTCTTTTGTTCCAGGACTGGAGCAAACCTAGAGCTTCACATGTAAACTCCTCATGAGACATTCTGCAGCTCTGCTTGTTATATCCTCGGGGCACCATATGCACTAATAAGAGAGAGCCAGAGAAGGACCTGTGTGGAAAGGCTTTGATGTCTTGTGCCCAGACTCCACGTACAATCTGATATGTTAATCATGGCATTAGTCATTATGAAGTGAGGAAAAAAATTATTTCTACTATAATGAATATATAGCTTCCTTGGGAGTGGTTGCACAGTCCAGGCTTTTCTCCTGGCTCACTCAGTCCTATCAGAGCCATGCTGTGTAATTTGTCTCACTGGGCAGCCTGCTTATTCCTCACGGTGGGAAATCAGGACTCCCCCTCCTCTGCTGGCAGAACAGCACTCTGGAAATAAAAAGTGTTGTCAAAGGCTGCTGGCATCTTAAGTTCAAAGATCCTCCTACTGCAAAAAAAAATTCCCAGGATTTCTCATTGCCAGCATATCCTTGTCTAGTGCCCTGCAACTTGTCAGGGACCAGGGCAAAGCTTTGAACTTCAGCCTTCCTCTCCCAAGCACAACTTCTGCAGCCTGAACTGAATGAGAGATGACTGGCTCTGCTTTTTCTCTCTTGTTGCTTTCCAAAAATAATTCTCATGAAAGGTCACGGGTGAATGTCTAGGAGAAAATACTGCCCAGATCTGCAGTGAAATTTTTCCAGCTTCTGGCAGCCAAAGTCTGGCCCTGGTGAGCTCTGGTGTCCCCCCAGTCCTGGACAGCCCTGAGACTTTCTGGTGTTCAAGGTTGTCCCTGTACTCCCTCTGAGAAGTTTAGTCATTTTCTTCTCCTCTGGCATCCTTTCAGCTAACATAAGAAACAGGATAATAAGAACTCATGAAGGTGTCATCCAGGGCCAGAGAGTTCACATGTTCAGATGGCTTCTCCCTAAATATTGAGAAGCATCCTATATTAGTTTCTTGTAGATCAAGCAATACAAGACAAGTAATACAGAAAATAATCCTGCAGAGGATAAGGGACCAATCACCGTATACTGAGTACTGAAAAAGAAATATTTTCATTCTTTTTATCATCCTGATATTGTCTTTTGAAGACTTCAGCTCCAAAGAGACACTGCCTTCTTGCTCAAGGGAATTTCAAATTAGCAGTCAGTTAAACTCTAAGAGCTGTTTCTTCTGGGAATAAACATTTGTTTTGTTTATCTCCAGCCAGCAGCTAATAGCACAATAATGATCCAATCCCCAGATCCCTTTGGCTGGAAACTGATACCTTAATCTCTGTATTGCAAGTCTTATCAGCCTTTGCTCCTATGCAGTTTGAACATTTCCTTTGTACACTCCATGCCCCCTGCAATGAAAGACTGTCACAGATTCTGGTTATCTTTACCAGGAGTTACCTTTCCCTGACCCCGTTCACTGCTTTCTCACAAATATCACCTTTGAACTCTTTTCTTCTCGCCCCTGTATGGCTCTTTCTGAAGCCCAGTGTTACTGTTAGTTTTGCTTAACTTTCTCTGTTGTTCACTATCCCGGTGGAATGGCATTATGTTTGATTCAGTGATCAAGACAAACCAGTCCTGCTCTTACCCTGCCTTTTCCCAGCTGCAATCAACAGAAATGTGCGAATCAAGCACAAAGTGGACATTTCTCTGGAATCTCAAAGCACATGGAACCTCCCCATATTACTGATTAGATCCAATAGTACCTCAATGAAAGAGAAAATTAATATTCCTGAGGGTGGCCTCCTGGCATCCCTAGGTAGTACCATTTCTTTGGATTTGCAGTCCAGACATACTGGGTAATGATGCACTATGTTCTAGTCACGTTTAGGGAATCCTTAGCAGAACTGAAGCAAAATTAAGCTTCCTGTCAAGGTTTACTCATCACTCCATCACATGTATCAAAGTATGGAAGTAATACTGTGAAATAGTGAAAGCTCGCACAAAGAAAAAACACAAAATTGAAAATGCATGTATCTATTAGAAAACATCCTCCATTCTTCCCTGTACACAGACCTAACTCTTATTTATCCTACACATCTTACACAGCTTTAGCACTGCCTTTCTACAGAAAAGTCTCTTGCAGAGACCATCCTTATCTCATCTATCCTTCTTCTGCAGTCTCAGATGTTGCAGGTGTTTGATCTCGTAAAATGATGCATAAAGGATAAACAACATGGCATAAAATAATAACATTATTTTGCCTTCCTCGAGATACCTCACCAGTTTGTTTTACAGAGACGCCACTAATTTGACCATCTAATTAGAGTTGGCTTCTTAAATAAACAAAGGTTAGTGATTTTTACTTTACCCTATACACTTCAACTTTAAAATATATACTGCTGTATCCATGGTCATTCAAAAGCTGTAATGCAAATATCACTGATTTGAATTAACAACAAGGATTTTCTTTTTTCTTTAAGATTTGTTTGTTTCTCAGTAAGTTTAGATTTTCCCAGTATCTTTCTCAGTAATAAAAGTACAGACAGACAGGAGAGGTGGCCACATTTACCCTACAGTATGCTATCCTTCCATTTATGTCATATGGCTCCTAAAAACTGAAGTCCATTGGAGCCTAATTTTGTCTAAAATAAAGCAGATTGAGAAGAGGCCTCTCATGGAAGCATAAAGCTTCACAGAGACCATAAATGAGTCACACACCAGACAGTGACATTGCCCAGGAATGCAGATAGCTGCATGATAAAAGGTTGCAGTGCATTCCTCATTGTTTTACCTCAAAAGGAAATGTACTCAGAAATGAGGGTCAAGATCACAGAAACCTGATGCAAAAATAATGCCAGATTTCTTAAAATGCAAACCAAGCCCCAGCATACCTGACCAGGTAAGTACCATTTCTAGTAATAAGTTTAGGATTTTTGGACCAGATATTTTCTGGTGCTGGAGGAGAAAAAAAGTGCAAGGGAAGAACACAATGAGCCTTTCTTTTTCTTTTTTTAAAGTGGAAAAATAGATCTACATTCTCTTTAACTGGTTGCACATCAATTCACCTGAGGAGAAAGAAGCAGCTCTATTTGACCCGATAGAGTTTATCTATGCTGTTTGACACTTTTAAAATTATTTATTTCTGCCTTTTGGAGAGGAAAAATATCAAAGTGTGCAGCTAGAAGCCATTTTGGTCCAAAATTTTTTGTAAAATATAGGAATAGCAAGAATAGTCTGAGAATTTTAACATTCCCAGCTCTCCCTTTCTTTTCCTCCTTGTTTTTCCCTCTCTTATTTGCAGTTATTGCTGGCTTGAGCCTGAGCCCAGCAGAGCACCCTGCCTGGAAATCAGCACGGAATAAAAGTGAACCTGACTGTCTATTTCAACAGCCAGCCTGAGAGAATTGCAAAGGATACAGAGCAACTCAACTAATGGAAAATAAATCAGTCATTTAAAGTCCCTCCTGTTTTAGGAACTGCAAGTGTTACCCATCAGTGACATGGCTGAGGGCATTCTTTTTAACAGCACTATGTCCTTGCAGCTGTTTGCCAGATTCTGAGGTGATTCTGAGCTGGTTCCTTTGCCATACTCAGTGGTTTTCTGCAACTCTCACCTGTGGAATACAGTAAATTGGTGGAAAATGGTACCAGCTTCAAGTAGGCAGCAATCCAAACTGGCTCACACTCTGGAGAAGAAGGTGAAATGAAGACTTGCTTTGAATTTGTGTTTTAGGTAGCTCAGGATGCTTGGCCTCAGTGGGCTTGCTCAGCCCTGTAATGGGATTAAGCTCCTATTTACACTGCACACACAGTGGGCCTCTGGATATCTGAGCTGGCTCCAAATGAGCTGCCCAAGGGTCAGGCTGAGAGGAAGGGGAAAGCAGCCTCTGATGGATGGCCACCAGCTCAGCCTGGCAGCCCCCAGCTCTGCCCCACACTGTGGGGATGCTCAGGGACCCCTCCCTGCAGAGAGCTGCCCTGGTCTGTCTGGGAGAGGACAGCTCAAATAGGGCTGGCCTGGGCTCAGACAGCGGGGCGGTGCAAAAGCCAAACAGCAGATTTCCTGCCTTATCCACATGCCTTTCCTCTCGTGGAGCTCACAGAGCCCCACTGCTGAAGGCATTTCCAGTGAAGTGCTTTGCCCCATCCAAATAAGCCCAGCCTGACACGTGTTCAGTGAGGGTGTGGGCAGGGAGAGACTCGGGAGGGAAACGGTGGGAGGTGGAGGAAATGGAAAAAATGGGGCAACACCAGGAGAATTTGAGGGCAGAAACATGAAAGCAGAGCCAGTGCCTGCTGGGCAGAGTGTGAGGTGTGGTGGGTGCCTGAGGGGTCACAGAGGTCGTGCTGCCTGACAGCTTGTCCCGTGGAGAGCAGCACTGCTGGGACAATGCAGCTTTGATCAGGAGCATGCTGAGGTGGCAGAGAAACAAGGAAACATGGGTCAGAGCCTGCTCTGCTGCTCTCCCATGGAGCACTGCACTGCTCTAGCAGTGGCACGTCTCACTTCACAGTGACTGAGAAATTGAAATGTGTTCTAGTGCAGGCATTGCAGAATGCTCACACAGGAATGTTGTGCTGGGTTTGCCTGGGGTGGAGTTAATTTTCTTCCCAGTGGCTGGTATGGAGTTATGTTTTGGGCTTGCACAGAGCACAGTGGTGACAATAGAGATGATTTTGTTCCTGCTGAGCAGGGCTCACACAGAGCCAAGGCCTTTTTTGCTCTCTGTACTGCCACACTGGAGAGGAGATTGGGGCTGCCTGGGAGGAGACACAGCCAGGACAGGTGACCCAAAGGGACCAGAGGGGTATTCCAGACCATATCACATGCTCAGTATATAATATAGGGGGAAGAAGGAGGAAGGAAGGGACATTTGGAGTGATGGTGTTTGTCATCCCAAGTAACTGTTACAAAAGATAGGATTCTGCTCTCTTGGAGCTGGCTGAGCACCTGCCTGCCCATGGGAAGCAATTAATAAATTAATTGTTTTGCTTTTCTTACATGTGCAGCTTTTGGTTTCCCTTTTAAACTTTCTTTATCTCAACCCAGGAGCTTTCTACCTCTGACCCTTCTGATTCTCTCCCCAGTCCCACTGGTGGAGGAGTGAGAGAGTGGCTGTGTGGGGCTTGGCTGCTGGCTGGGGTTAAACCATGAGAAAAACAGTGCAGAGCATAGCAGAGCAGTGGCCTCAATTCCCCTTCATCTGCTGGTCAAGGCCAGGATGGAGCTTTATGTCAGTGAGAGCTGATGCAGAAGTATGGAAGGAGGTGAATTAAAATGCCTCAGTCCAGTTAAAGAGTTGAATTTGAGCTTTGTTTCAGACTAGTGCAGTTTCTTAGTGAACTCAGCTGTACACACGCTCCTGATCAAGCAGACAGGGAAAGCAGAGGTCTCTGAAAATCCACTGTGACTCAATTACTGCGAGGGATGTGGCTGAGCCATGGTGGTCCAGTGGGCTCTCTTGCCTCAGTGCCTAGGGACTCCATAGGGCTCAGTGCAGAGAGGAGGGAACCACAAAAAAGCCAATTTCTCTGCTGATAGGCCTGCAAAAAGTTCCAGCACAGAGCAAGGAAGTCAGGTGCACAGTAATATCTCTGTTTTAAAAAGAGTGAATGAATTAAGAGTTCTCTTTCCCAAAGCAAGGGGATTTCTTCCTATGCTCATTTGAGTCTGTACCTGCATTGCAAGCAAGACAGCAGAAAGTTCTCATGTGCTACCAACAGGACCTGTCCTGTTTCTGCAATGCTCTGTCTTGGAATGAAACCCGCCTGAGAGATGATTTATCAGCAGGAGTTTTGAATTCATCACTTGGCCACTTGAGCACACAATAAACCATGCCTCTGACTCCTTGGATGAGTGGGACACAGGAGGTCAGATGGTAACTGGAGTGCCTGGGCCACATTCCTTCCCCACTTCTGAGACAATGCAGCTGCTCTGACTGCCCTGCCTTGACTCTGGCTTTATCTTGCAATTCTATCCGAGCTCTGTGTTTCTATTCCTGGCATTTGTTTTTTTGTTTGTTTGTTTGTTTGTTTGGGTTTTTTGGTTTTTTAAAATTGTTTTTTCTGCTGGAACTTACAAACAAAAGCTATCTGTACATCACTCTGCAGAATCCAACTTTAAACGTTTCTGGAGGATCTTCCCCAAATGTGTGGTCCTGCCTCATTGACACAACCCCCACTAACTCAGTCAAGCAATTTAGCTATAAGTTACAATTTCTGCAAGCTTCCAACACTGCATCTGCTGGATCAATGTCCTGTGGGAGAAGAATGTCAATAACTAGCATTAAGGTTTGATTTGTAAACACAGCTTTAAGGTTGGTTGAAAAATAGGCTTTGGCTGGAATTCCTAAATCTTTCCACCATAACTTGTCCAACAAGCTCAGACTTTAGTTCAAGCACTGAACATTTCTGGGGAAAACTGTTCCTAAAAATTTCTCTAAAAATGTGGCACTCTTGCCTTCTTGTTTAAGCATGACTTTTCCTGTATTTCATATGCCACAATATAATCCCTCTCTTTGGGAGAAAGGAGGCAATAAAGTTGGGCAGAAACAGATTTCATTTGGATGGGAGCTTGAGCCTGAGGTGGCTATTTGATCTGGACATTTTCCTCCACAGTTCTTCTTGGTTTGTGATATACCCAAGTCTTTTCTCTTGGGGAAGAAAAGTGATGCATTATGGATTGCATATTCTAATTAAGAAACATAGCTCAGAGACATAAATGGATCTCCAAATTACTGATAAATTTAATTGTATAAGACAGTAATAATTTCCAAGTAACCAAATTATCTGGGGCTTTGGATACCTAGCTGTTCAAGAACATTTCAAAAAAATTTATGGCAAATAAAAGACTTTCCATATTATTACATGGAAATATAAGACTAATTTCCATCAGAATTCTAGCCAAAGAAAAAGAAAAGAAAGGGAGAAAAAAAGGAAAAACAATGCTGGCAACCTTAATAGTCTCCTTAGATGGTAAATCAAGAAATATCTAACTTCTGCACAGGTAAATTGGAAGCATTTCGTGGAGAGACTATTGAAATGCTCATGTTAAGGATACAATAAAAGTGTTGCCTCCCTCAAAACAGAATCTGGCATGAGCAGTTGGTAAAAAGGATTATTACACTATAGTTACAAATACAGCCTGTATCACAGATAGTTGCCTGCAGTAGAGAAATTAATCGATACACTGAAATGTGGTAACACAGGTCTGCAATGGAATCAGCTCCTTCCCCTTGATGGAGTAATGGAAAAGGTATCTTTCCTTTATAGAAGGGAAAATGAACTAGAATTAGTCACAGAAATATTCCATTTCTGCTCTGGGATGGTGCTAGGTCAGACTGGGGCCCTCTGGTGCATTTGTTCGTTCTTTTACACCCTGGCCCAGGGCAGGGTGCTGATGGTGTGTCAGACACACTGCACTGAGCAAAGTGTGGTGGCTGCAGATTTTATAGGTGGTGAATGAACTGCAGGCAGGGTGAAAGCAAATAGGTTTAGAGCACAGAGTAACAAATCTTCACAAGAGCTAGTAAAGGATTTGGTTTTAATCGGTTAAAAGTTAGGTAGGACTGAAATTATTTGTGTTTTTAATTAGGGCAACAATTTGGGATTAGAACAAGCACTCTAACAATTTCTTTAACTCTTAATAGAAATTATCTTTGTTAATGTTTCTTTGTAGCAGCTACAACTGCTGAGACTTTGAGTATTGAGCTGACAGAAAAAAAAAAAACTTCTGAGGGAAATTTATTAGGATCAGGCTGTAAACAGAAGCAAGAAGAACTAATTTTTTCATTTCTCAAGCAGAGAAACACCAAACTGTGGTTCTCTGGCGAAGTGAATGGAAAGTTGTGGCAATGGAAAGCACATTGGAGTTGTCATTTAAACTCGGTGTTCAGGGCCTGTTTTGGTTTTTTAATATGTGCTTAAAATTGACAACATCCCCAGAACGATCAAAACTACCATTGTGTTCAATCCCAGGTGCAGTTCAGCCGCTGGGACTCTGCAAACACAGATGTGTTTCACTGAAGCAAAGTCAATGTGACTTAAGTGCTTTGCTGAACTGGAGCCATAACTGGACCCGAGTCAGAGACCCATCAACCTCACATCCTGGAGCACTCCCACAGCTCACAGAAACCCCCTTTCCCAGTGTAACACTACCTGTCCTGGCAGAGAGGTGTGTGAGTCCTGTAGGGACCTCAAATAAAAGTGTTCCCAGGGAGGGTCTGTCTCCCCATTTGTGCTGATCATGCACAAAGCTGCTCTTACATAGCTCACATTCTCTTCTTTCTTTGTGATCTTTATACCTTGTGAATAAATTATTTGTTTTATGGAGCTGCAGCATATGGCAGCAAAGAATCACTCAGTTATGAGCAACTCCCAGGTGACAGAAAGAAAATTAATAACTAATTTCTTCTTGCTGTGAATGTGTGAGTACTCTCTAATATTGGGTCCTAGGTCTCATATGAGTGCATTTCAGTCCAAAAACAAAAGTGGGGAAAGACCTGTCAGACCAGGCATAAAATATGAGGCAAAAGACTGGTTAAATGCAGTCACCTGAGGGGTCATTTCTATTGCTCTTCCATGCAATAAGAAGGACCACGCTATTCCAGTTACAAAAATGGAGATGGAATAAATCACGTAAGCAGCTGAGTATCAATCTCCAGATTATTTTGTCCCGTTGTGCTACAAATAGAAGACACCAATTACAAGGTTCACCACCACTTGTGGACAGCACTTTGTAAGGTTGTTCTAGTTTTGCTCTCTGTAGAGAGAAAATCAAACTAGGAAATGAAGTCTGAAATCTCATGCATCTTGAAATCTGCCTTTTATTTGGACTAACCTTTTACTAGGTCTGGACAAAAGGTTTTTGTCTTTACAATATATTCACCAAGGATGCATTCTGCATATAAACCAATCTCACTTTTAACCATTAAGTAATGGAACAGATTAGCTGCATCTTACAAGTGTTTTGGTGTCAGGTTGTTCCTAAGCTGCTGATGCAGGTGTTGGGTGGATAACAGTCATAAAAGATAGCAGAAAATGTTCCTGAGGATATATGACTTGCTGGTTATTTTTTAAAAAGCTATTGATATACACGAGCCCTTGGTATTTATTTAGTGGCAAAATTATGGCACATTTGTAACAAAGTATTCCCCGACCCTGAACAATTACAATAGAACAGAGAGGCACAGGGGAGTCATTGCATGCTGGAAAATCCAGCTGAAATCTTGTATGAAAAGGCTTGATTTTTGGTTTAAACTCCCTACTTGTAAGTCTTGTAGTGCTGCCCCAAGAGTGTCATGAAGGACAGATCATGGTGACTGTCTTTATAATGCCAAATGGCTCATAAAGTGCCGACATGTGATGGGAACAATTCTGAATGAGGGATTGCTTTCCCCCAGCATTAATGCTTTAATACATGGAACATGAGTATGAAAATAGGATCCTGAATTCAAGAGCTGCTCATTCCCTCACCCTCACCTCTGATGCTTTCCCCAGACACTCACAGACGCAGCAGGAGCTGATGACTCCAGATTTTTGGGCAATTAGACTGTAAGGGGAAAAAAGCCCAAGATTTCCTTTGTTCAGGGTCCCTCCTCAGAGGCACCCAGCTCCAACTGTTATTCCATTGTTGCATCATGGTTAAATTATTTTAAGGATTCAGATCTGGGGCTGAGACTCACTGGAGCCACCTGCTGCAAAGGGGCTTTGGTCCTATCCCAGGTGTGCTAAGGTGCCTTTCAGACTTTCTAAACCTAACTTCCAGCTGAAGCTTGGTTTGAAACAGGATACAAAACCAGCAGTGTTTGGATAGAAAGCTTTTCTAGAGATTTGCACAAAATTCAGGTTTATACATGGAAGGTCGTTTTTCATGGAGCTGCTCTTGGTGCTTTGTGATTTAAATTACCATCCTCAGGGGCTCTTAGCAGGGAAAAATGATTAACTGGCAGAGTGGCAATGGTAGAAGTGTTGCAACGATAACAGTGCAAGAACATCCTGTTATCAACCTCTGCTTCAGTCTCCTCAGACATAAAATGAGGCTCACCTGGCTGCAAGAGCATTTGTTTGTTTGTTTGTTTGTTTGTTTGTTTTTCTCCAGCAGGCCTGTGCTTACAACCCTCGCCCTGGCTATTTGACATTCTCACCACAGCGTGCAGAGACAGAAAGTGCTGCCTGCATTCAGTATTAGGCAGACAGATTTAATGGTCTCAAAGGTTGGACCTGTGCTCCCGTGGCCAACTTCACTACAGTTTCTGTATTTCAGTGGTTTCCCAGCTCTTTCTGCTCTCTTTCCCTCTGTCTTAGCCACATAAACCTCTGACCCCAGAGATCATAAGCACATTGCAAAGGTCTCCAGTGCTCAGACCCAATTGCTGCTGTCACAAACACTCAGGACAAGCCTCATGTTCTTGCTATCCAATACACAGAACAGAAGAGAATAGCTTCAAAGGATATTTTTGTCAAACCAAAAACTGACAGGTGATTTTTCTGTAGGTTCAGTGCTATGTATTCCTCTCTAAAAATGAATTTTAAAATCACATTTGTGATAGTCTGGGTTCAAGAAGAGACAGGACAAATCCATGGGAAGAAAAAATATACTGGTTTTTCTGTTATTTCTTCCATCCTTTCTGCCTTGAGGAGGCCCTTGGACACAGACCACTGGAAGGATATTCTGCAGAGTGGCACAAGGTGCTTGTTTTGGTCTTACACCTTTGGCTCATTAGGAATCTGGTTTTGAACACTGGATTTATTATACAGGATACAGAGCTGGGATGTCCACAGTGCCTGTTCCCCCATTTCTGTGTAAGGAGGAAAAAGCAACTTGCAACATCAGTAGGGTAGAAGATTTCCTGGCAGGAGAAAAAAAAAGAAAATGGGAAAAGATGAACTGGATTATAGATTTTGTAAAGAGATTGAAACCTGGAAAGGTTTTATCAACGGAATAGAACACAAAGACTTGAGGAAATACTAAAAAAGAATAAAAAAAGAAAAGAATCAGCAAAAATAGAAAAATGTAGGCCTGTGAAAGATTGCCATGATCATTCCTAGTGAAACTATTAGAATAGGGTTTGTGCAGATGCTGAATAATCTCATGCTGGTTGGTCTGAGATGTCTGAAGATTGAATTCTGTCAGATCAATATAAGAAATGTGCTTTCAATTCAATGCCAACACTTACTATAATAGGCAGCAAAATGCTGCATCCACGTCTAGCTCTGTATTGTCATTTCAGATTTGAGTTCAAGTATCTAAGACATTTTATGATGTCCCACAGGAGAGGGAGACAGCATGCTCTGCAGCAGAGAGTATTTTCTCTCTTAGACATGATGCAGCCTACTCCCCCCTTTGCATTTTATTTGCATGTAAGTTTGAAAACCAAAGAAAACAGAAATTTTAAAGACCTATTTTCCCTGTCTGATATGTTTTCAAAAACCCTGAACTGAACTCCTGTAACCCAGCAATTCCAGAAACAGGCACTGCACGCCTGGCAAAAAGGAATTCCCTGCCTGCCCAGTGCATTTATTCTGACAGTAATGGATGGTTCCTCTCTTCAAATCTGGAATGATAGAAATACAAAAAAAAAAAGAAAGCAAAGATGAACCAAATGAATTTTAAGCTCTAACACTTACAAAGTTATTTTCAAGACAAAAAATGAATAGGCTTCATGTGTTGGAAGACTTACTGTCACTGTGTCAAATTTAAAAGTCCACATCACATCTCTATCAGCTGCTTTACTTAACAAAGTTGCCCCATTCTAAGATCTAACTTAATATTAACAGCCCACAAACACTGAGAAGCCCTTATAAGACAGGTTCTACTCTGAAAAATAAAAGCAGAATGTCAGCAGTTTTTATTATTATAGCTCTAGGGAACTAAATTGGAATTTTTTAAGGTAAAGGCATCAGACCATTAAAGCGTATCTGTTTATGGTTATGGAAAATGGAATAGAAGATCTTTAGCATATCCTGTATTCGTAGTGTCATCAAAATGTTCATTTCAGGTCTGGAAGGTTTATTAAGTTGCCTTTATGAGTTGAGGGTGGAGGAGCAGGTTTCAGACACAAGGTCATTCCAGAAGCCAGGCTGCCATGTAAGGGAATGGACACTCTCCAAAGCCAGTTTTTAACGTGATATTTAACAGCACTTAGTGCTTCTCTTGTCACATATCAATGAATCAGAGATATGTCTTTTTTCATGGATATAAATTCACACTACTCCCAAATACAGTTAGCACTTTTCAGCAAAGCTCTGCCTTATTCAACAGGGAGCTCATTTATCTTCCTATTCAAAAGAAGGGGATCTCACTTTTCTTCTTTTTTTCTTTTGTTTCAGCCTTCTTATTCTGTATTGGAGACCAGGGAACTACTAGGTCAGGAAATGGAGTCAGAGCTACAGATTAATCAATCATGCCTCGTGTCCTCATATTGCAACACACAGAGTGATGTCACTGGGGATTGATGAATGCCACATCTGCATGTACAACCCACAGGCAGTGCTGGGAACTCATTCTGCAGCTATTCTGTGGTTACCTTCAACTCTGATTGATACCATCTCCTCACTGCTTCCTCCTGCTGTCTCCAGTGCTCTGTGAAGCAAGGGAACTTACTCCTGAAACTCCAGTCTCACTAGGAGAGGGGGGTTTTGCTCTTGCAAACTCCTGTGAAGCTGGGTTCAAGTGGGAAAAAAAAAAGTTGACATTTAAGATCTCAATTTCACAGAAATTCAGCAGCATTTGCTGAGACAATTTTGATTTAACATGTTTCTCCTTCACTCAGGGTACCCAAGAGCTTGTCAGGGTCCACATACCACAGGAGATGATTAATGCTCTGCTTGCTTTGTCTAGAGAATGAACGTTTGCTCATCCTATAGGGCAAATCAAGAGCAAAGGACCACACGCATGAAACCACCAGACATACTGCTAGACAAGAGTTCACTGCAAAAAAATACCCCACTCAGATGAAGGATGAGAGGAAAAAAGCAAAATGTAAACCCAGCTTTCCTAAAACAACATGCAATCTGAAATTATGTCAAAAATTAAAATTAAATGGAACAGCTTGTGAAAAAAAATACATCTGCCTAATAATTGTAATTTTCCTTTAACATGATGAAATTTTCTGTCACTTCAGTTGAGAAAAGATCTGCTGAAAAAAATCTTTCATCATTTCATAAAAGTCTTATTCATTTCTGCTGATGAGTGCTATAAGTGGTGACCTGAGCACAAAGATGCTGAGAACAGTTAGGCCATGATCCTCTTTTACCCAGGTCATGCAGACATCCAGGAGAAAGCTTGGTACCATTGCACTCCACACTGGAGACTTTTGTCCAGCCACAGAACATGTGCATTAAAATTTTATTTTAAAAATTGTATTAAAAGATGTAAAATGAAGCCATCCTCACTGCATGGTGGATTTGTGTCCATGTGGTGAGGCTCAGGGTGCAAGTCAGTTCATGTCATCATGATACCTGGAAGGGCCACAGCACACAACACTTTCCATGGCACCACAAGGAAATGAGGCAGGCCCTGAGCTCACAGGAAAATCAATCCAGCAAGCAGCACATTTATTCCATGTATCCAATGGGCTCTCAGGGAAAATGGCAATCAGAAATATGTTCAAAAGTATTCATGAGAAGGGCATCAAACATCTGAAGGCCGAACCTTTACTCCTCACCAGCATGATGTCTTTTGGCATCCAGAGTAGCTTTGGATACAATGCCCAGCTCTACAGCAAAATTACTAGACATGCTTTGAAGGATGGGGAGAGAGGGATCACCTCAGGGAATTGAGCACTGCGACAGGTCTGTGGTTCAGAGCTTACTGCATTTTACGAGAGACAACTAATTTTAATTACTGCTCTCCCAAACTAATTTCAAACATTTCTCCAAAATACACAGGCTGCTGCAGAGGCTCATGTGCATAATGAACATCTGTAGTAAAACTGCTTTATTATGGGTTGTTTGATGCTGTTTATTGCATACCCATTGGTTTTTGGAATGGCATTAGTGAGCAGCATTTTGAAGATGGATGCTAAATTTTGCTGTGGCAAATTAGTGTCAACCAAGAACATATTAGCAAATAAAAGAGTGCATCTGCTCCAAACAATGGCTTTTCTTTGCATCATGATGATGATTGAAAGGCTATAATAAAGAAATGATACATATACTCTATCTCCCAAACTACATTAAAAAGCTGTTGCAGGCAATCAGTAATGCAGCAGGATAGACAACTGTGTTGCATGTGGGCAGTGGAGGAGCTGATGCAGCTTGCCTTGGTGCATAAGGAGAACACCATCCTCAGTACCAAAATGCAGTGCAGTGCAAAGTGTTTGCTGTCTCCCCTGCCAGCAGCCTTTGTGGCAACTATCTCTCCTCTGTCCTTATTTCCTGGATATCTCTTTGTCTGGGTTTGTCTCCCTTTCCTCCCCTCTAGATTAATATCAATTCCAGGCCAGGGCATGGAAACTCCCTTGATGATCATTGCAGTAAAACTTCAAGGAAAGTCTTTCTGAGATATGGAGAGCAACATATGGGGACAGTTTGCTTTATGTCTCATTTTTCATACTAATGTGGTTATTTTATAGGACTGCATCTCATCTCCTGTCTGACTAATGCCTGAGCTCTGTCTCATTTAAATGAGAGGCTCCTCAGGTTCACTAAAGCACAGGAGGTTTGAAACTTTATCATGCAGCCGAGACTGCGGTGAGTATTTGCTTAACATTGCTCAGAAGTGAATAACTCCTCTCTTCAATATCCTGAATTTTGCCCTCTCATAGGCAGTTCAGTCAGAACAGAAGTGCTATGGTATGAACTTGAATTTATTTTTCCTTAGACACAAGGAAATTGTGGTTCAAATCACTCATGTGGTTTAGGTTCCCCCAGAGCAACTCTAATGCGTGATGCTCACAGTCACTTGGCAGACTCCTTGCGGGTGTCAAAAATGTTCTTGGCTTGAACCAAATGTCTGAGCAAGTACATTTCCTTGAGGGCAGTGCTAGACACAGTAAAAATGTCCTCCAGAGCAACTACTTAAGAGAGATAAAGTTTTTAAATGGGGGCTTTGGGGCGAAATTTCTGTTTCTAATTACTGGAGCAGAGGGAATCCTGAGGGATGAGGATGGAAAGAGAAGAAACATCCATTAGGAATTTCAAAAACAAAGGGTTCTTTTGTCTTTAGAATTCTCACTTTAAATTACTTTAAATTTTGAAATGCAGGTTTATTTTTAGGAGAAAAAGCTTTCAAAAGGATAAGTTAGATGTTCGAGCGAAATGTCTTAAAACCATTCATGTGAAATATTTCAATGATTCACATTTGTATTTGGGGACATGATTTCAGATCAAGCACATTTGCAAGATTTCAACTTTGTCTCGCCTTGAGTCTGGAAATGTTTGTTGTTGGTTTTGTTTTGTTTTATTTTTGATTTTGTTGGAAGAGGAAGCTGGATTTGTGCCCAAATACATGTCCAAGAAACAGTTCATATTAGAAATATTTTCATGTCCATAGAAAGTGCAGCTCTGTTAGCAAAGCTTGCCCAGGGAATGAATGCTGGTATGAATGCTACGGGCATTACAACTGTAATTAACAAAGGTGAAGTTCAGAGAGTCAATGTATTGTGAATCCTCTCCTCTGATAAAGTTTGCAGTAGCACTCCAGGAGCTCACATGCTGAGGGATTAGAGGTTGGAATTTTTATGTCCTGCCTGCCTGCTCTGATGACAAGGATAAAGTCTCTGTGGACAGCTGGTGCCTGGCTGGTTCAGCCGGAGCACTCAGGACCAGAGAAGCTCCTGCCCAGGGTTGAATCACCCCAACAGGACTGACTGATTTCCAGGGGAAGTGACACACCCCAGGATTCAGGCTCTGGTCCTCGATGACATTTCAGTGCTCTTAGCAAAATTTAAGAAGGATTTAACTGCCAAAAAGGACAGTTCTCAAAATTCCTGCCTAGACCCCACTGCCTGCAGAAAGTTATTCCTCCTTAACTTCCTGCTGCCTGCTCAAAAGACTTTTTATTGGGGAAATACATACACAACAATGGAGCAGAGACAAGGTCCAACCTCCCAGCTGCACACTCTCTAATCTCACTTTGTTCCCTCTGGCATCCCCACTCACTCCATAGCTTCATACTGTACAGCTACAGCAAGTGAGTATCAGCAGAGTGCAGGGAACTGCTGCCCCACATTCTCTCCTTCACAGCTTTACTGCAAAATGCTTGAACTTTGTCATAGCTGCCCATTGTGTGGTGTTTTGGGCACCTCATCAGGACAGGAGAAGCACATTTGACATCCATATTCAAAAAGGCAAAGATCCCATGTGGCCAAAGAAGACAGAAAATGCGTGTCTCACTTTTTGGCAACTTCTGGAGCAGCAGGCATTAAATAAAATGTTAAATATCCCCTCCTCTTTCTGTGACAGTGTTGTAAAGGAAGAGTAACCTATTCAGCCAAAAAAGCCAACTTGGCACTTAAAGGAACTGGGTTATACACCCTAGCTTTACATAGATACTGAATTAATGCCTAGGTGTAGAGCTCCAAATCCTGAAGAAAAACTGGATTTCAGACATTTTTCACTGGTCAGTAGGGACTCATGGAACTTCATGATAGGCAAGAGAAGGTCAGTAGGGAAAAATACATTAACCTGATGAAATGATCACATATGCAAATGTAATGGAGGTCCTCTGCCACACATGGAATACACCATGACACTCACTGACAGAGACTGCTGCTGCTGACAAAAGTTTGTATAAATTTAAAGTGCACTAAGATAAATTCATCAGTTCGGAGGTACTGAGCAAAGAGATGGCCCCACTGATCTGCTGGAAGCTGTGGACTGGATGATTGCATCAGGAGCACACCAGTGTACCCCTGCCTCATTCTTACATACTTCTCTAAGCACCTGATACAGTGCACTGATGGAAACAGGGTGAAGCCTATAGGAAAAGCTTTGATTTGCTGATTTTCCAGCCTGCCTGCCCTTCTGGGTCTTATCTTTAAATGCCACTTCCTTGAATTTAGAACAGAAGGCATCATCTTTTCTCACAGACTTCGCCTTTCTTGAGCACTGCTGGCTCTGTGTGACAAGGACATCAACTCTTGGACTCAGGAGCACAAAAATTTGGTGTGTGCTGTGATGCAGACTTCCTTGTCAGAGCAGAACATGACTTAGACCATTGAGTTTTACTCTTTCTTTTGAATCTGAATTAGCTCATAAAATCACTTGTTCATGACCTGCAAGTGATTTTAATGACAAAAATCACTGACAGTCCTAAATGCCACTAGTCAATGTCTGTTTTACATACTCAGCTATAAATTGCAATAGGAATGATTCCTTTTTCTCATGCTTCATGTTTCTCATTTTAAAAATGCAAGCTTCTTAAAGTCTTTGTGTACCTCTATGTATGAACCTGGAATTATGTTCAATGCAAGCAGGAATAATACAAATTTTATCTACCACATGGAAGCAGACAGTCAGCTGCTGACTTTTCGTGGTGTGCTGAGCAGTCCCCCATGTGGGATAAGCTTCTCTCCTATTGATAAAGACCTCATTTTCCCTCAAGAGATCTTCTCATGTGAGAGCCCAGCCTATATTTTTTCATTCCTCTCTTTCTTTTTACCCCAGGAGAGCTTGAGAACCAAAATATCATATTTTCTTAAGCTGAGTGAAGCTGACACATCGCTAGGGAAGGGTTAAAGAAAAACAAACTCCCCTCAAGATGTTCCTGGAAAACCCAAGCAGATAAACACATGGGAAGCTCAGACAGCCGGCCTTCTGTTAAGCATGTGAGAGAAATTTCCCATCTTGAGGTAAGGAAGACAGAGGCACTGTTAAATTATGTTTCCCATGAGTGTTACTAAAGCATACTTACACATATTATATGAGGTAGAAAATTAGTACTTTGAATTGTTATGGTTACATTTGCAGTAAAGTGTAAGTGTTTGCAGTTTTTCAGAAGTTTGCCTATGGTTCATTGTGCAGTTCACCCACTGAGAGGAAAATTTACTTGCTGTAAAATAGCAGAACAGATCAACAGCTACAAGAGAACGATTGCAAAACCTACCCAGAGTCCTGTTTCTGGAAGAGGTGATTATTCTAGAGATGAAAAGACTGAAATGACAGCTCCAGGCTTCACAGTTATCCACAGCTCACCTTTGGAAAGGTTTAGTGCACACTCAGCAGCGATTTTGGAGGTCTTGAACACATTGGCATCAGTCTCTGACCCTGAGGGTGTGAGTCTACTCCTGAATCAAGGCTCAGTGTTACAGCACAGCCTAAATTCAGGATTTCTCTGATAGTGACAGGTGTCTCTAGCATTGTTAGGAAGGTTGTGGTACCCAGGTCTCATAATTTTTTTGATACATGTGTGTAACTATGTATACACGTAAATATTTTATTTATGTGTGTATCTATATTTATACATTTATATGCATATGTATATATAATATATGTAGGCTATATACTTAATTTAGGTAGCCCCAGTACTGTGAGAAGTGGGAAGAAGGCTGAGCTCTGGCAGCTCTGGGCAGTGGTGATATGAATTGCTCCCTTTTCTCTCTCTTAAACGTAGATAACGGAGGCACCTTCCACAGACAGGCTGAGCACAGCCCAATAGCAATTGCAAGGGATTTTGAATTGGATAATCAGCTCTCGTGCATGCAATAAATTACATGCTTTTCGTGTATCTACAGAGTACACATGTCAGGAAAGAAAAAAAAATAAAAAGAGAATAAATTAAATCAAAATCTCTGACTGAGGGAAAGTGTTTCCTATTTCTTAGTCCAAACAGCAGAGACTGCTAACCCCATCCTCACCCTGACTCATGTGACCAAGGACAAATTCAGGGGAACTAAACATCTCCTGAGGGTTTGGCACTTTGCTGTCACTGAACAAGACACAGCACCACAAACTCATTTCAATGAGCTTTCATTTCCTGCCGAGGAAGGAGAGAAAGCAGAGAAGCTGTCTGGTACCTCTACAGCACCAGCAGTAGCATTCAGTCCCTTTCCTGAGTGCTGATCAACCATAGATGCTGGCTGATGCACCTAGTTTATGGTGCAATGCTTTATCATTGCAAAGCCCAGGAATGGTAAATTAAGGTGTCTAAGGCCACACTGAAGTCTGGATCACAATAGAGCACT
The DNA here is from genome assembly GCA_034509185.1 of Euphonia xanthogaster. Lineage (NCBI taxonomy): Eukaryota > Metazoa > Chordata > Aves > Passeriformes > Fringillidae > Euphonia > Euphonia xanthogaster. Next base: position 53,054,569 of record JAYDZK010000268.1, on the reverse strand, counting down.
TAATTTCTGTGACTCTAAATTCTCCAGATCCTTTCTTCCCCTATCTTGGGCTGTCAGGCAAGGTATATCAGTGTGCACTTGTTCATGAAAATAAACTGCCACCAAATTGCCACTTTATTTTCAGTGCCCCCACTGTGGAGCTTGACATCACCATACGGCAATATATAAAAATATTATATGGCAAAAAAAAAAAAAAATAAAAGACAAAGCAAGAGCTTTGGCCTTTGAATGCTGAGGTCAGTCTGACTGAAAGCAGAGATCCAACCCTCAGCTCAATCAATCTTTAACTTTGTTGACTTCACTAGCAGTGGTTTTGTCCCTGATGAGCATCATGAGCACCCATTTCAGCCAAGCATTCAGAAAATGATTCTTCCCTTTCTGTTGCAATATCCTGTGCAAAGTTATATGTAGTTGCTTCAAAGGGAAATTTATTTTCAGTGGTCAGTATGGGAACTGATTTCTTAAAATGAGTAAGGGCTTTTGTGTGGTAAATCTCTGTCTAGATTTACTAGTCATTTGCTCTTTGAAGATGCTCTACATATCCAGAGGCAGGACCAGCTGAGTAATATCAACTAACTATACAGAGAAAAATCGCCAAAAAAACCATTTCATTTTTGTCAGTGACTCATAAGAGTCTTTTAATTTGTAGGCGTAAGGCAAATGTGGAAGTGTTGAATTGGTCTGATTTCTATTAAGCACTCTTTACTGAATGTCATAAGAAGCCATGTATCCTGCATCAAATGCTGAAAACATTCAGAACAGGATGCTCTATGGAGTAAAATAAAATACAGAAGAGCAAGGTGAGAAGTCAGTACCTTATTTCCACAAGTAAAAAAAAGGTCTGGAAATGTGTAAGAAAACACATTACGGAGATAACAATGCCTGGGATCAGAGAGGCTGTTTGAAGAGAAGAGGAGGGGTACTGAGCTCCAATGTTGCTACATATTCAGCAGAAAATGGCCCAAGATTGAACACTTCCTTTTATGGCAGTGGGCAGAGAGCAAAACCATCACAAGGAGAGGGAACAGAGATGAGGGGAACTGATTTAACAGTTTTGCCTTTTTGGCTTTCTTCCTTCTGAACGAGCTACTTGCTCACCTCCAAACTCATCACCTACCACCACAAATGGTCGCCTCATTAGGGCTTCTGCAATAAACACTGATGCTTTAAATTCAATCAGAACTTTTACATACAGCACACTGAGGCTGCACCATTAGTTAAAAACAAAGGTCACCCTTTTCTCTTTGTTGTCTGCTAATATGATTTCGAATATTACTGCTTTGCAGCTATTACTGTTTACACTGGGTGGTTGGCTAGACTCATTAAAGTGAATGAATGCCAGGAGATGACATCATTTACATTTAATTGTCTTGTTTCTCAACAAAGTCTATACAGTTGTTTTAATAAAGGGCAGGGGAAGATTAAGGCTACATTTGCATTATCTAAGCAGCTTTTGACAAGGGTCTAGGATGTTGTTGACATTTATTGTTTACAAATGAGATAATCAAATAATTTTTCATTTTGCAATTGTTGCTCTTTTTTTTCAGTAAACTATAGTTTTTTAATTACTGTTATTACTCCTGAATGCTAATGACCAGATACGCAGTTTCAACTTACTAGCAGACTCTTTCCAGGTTTCAGAACAACTGACACACGTTCACCTTGCTCAAATTCCACTTGCTTGCTCAAATTCCTAATGCACCAACTTCACTATAACTAGAACAAGGCTTTAAACATAGCCATAAGCTGCAGACTTCTCTGAATTGGGGCATTCCAGCTTCAGAAATCTTATGATCAATATTTTCTGGGAGAGTTGTTCATTTTCCTGTCTAAGATTTCCAGAAAATATAAATAAAACATGCAATATATTGCTGATTTTTCACCTCTTTTTGTAGTCCCATATTTGATTAAAAGACAAATTGTGTGCTGGGCTGCTATGTGCAGACGTCATCATCCTTCCTCTTGTGACCTTACAGTAGAACTATGTCAGATCTTGGCTGACAAATCTCCTGCTCCAAAGCATGTCTCAGTCACAGTTCATTTTTTCCCTCATTTTCTACCCCCAAAGTCCCTTGGGATTGCAGCTGTGCTAACTTCTTTTTGCATTTATGCATCCAGCCCAAAATACTAACTTTATCCACAACTAAGCCAAACATGCCGCTGCCATCCATGGATCCCATTCCATATTTGATTTATAATTTTGTCTTCAAGGAGTTGTTCTGTGGACAAAGATATCTCAGCCTATTTCCTTGTCAGTGGTGAGGAGGGAAGTGCCCGGCCTTCTCCAGAGCAGGTCTGCAGAGGGTTTTGCTTTTTGGTGCACTGTCTCTCCAAGTATTGGTCCTGTATCCTCTCAGATGCTGCTGTTTGGTGAAGAAAGCTGGTGTTAGATGTACACAAGAGAAAGAAGGAAATTCTAAAAATTTCTAAACTATTCAGTCAGTGACACTGATAGCAGACTCTGGGTTTGTGTGACGTCCAAGATCCAGATATATAAAGGATGGAGGGTGCCTATTTAACCCTAACCTTTCAGGAGTCAGGATGTGATGAAGGCAACCCCTCCTTCTCACCATCAACTGTAAAGAGCTGGAGTCCAGAAGCCAGCCTGACCTGCTCACAAATATCTTGGATTTAGGTATCCTAAGAGATGTGTGAGTCCATCTTAGGTTTCCACAGTTGAGTAACACCAGCAAATTCTTTGCACCCATTCCAAACTTCTCAAGTAATTTCGTTCAAATTCCAATATAAAGAAGGAAGAGCTTTCTTTCATCTGAGATGATGGGGAGGGGAGAGGAGGTGGGAAGGGAAGGGAAGGGAAGGGAAGGGAAGGGAAGGGAAGG
>JAYDZK010000268.1:53009896-53051409 GCA_034509185.1 Euphonia xanthogaster | reverse complement strand
GGGAAGGGAAGGGAAGGGAAGGGAAGGGAAGGGAAGGGAAGGGAAGGGAAGGGAAGGGAAGGGAAGGGAAGGGTGAAAATTTAAGTCTTATCCAGTCTCTGGAAGGGACCAGTCCACAATCATTTTGTGCACCAGCCCACAATCATTTTGTGTGCTTCAGTCTACAGACTTCATCTGTTCTGCTGAGAAGCCCAAGGCTATAGTGGAATAACCTGCTGCTTTCATCCATGCCTGTATTTAATGTGGGTGAGAATGCACTGGTTTGAAGCACTGCTTCTACCAAGAGTATGAATGCCAATTTCTATTCAATTGGCAATAAGCATTTTGGACTTAATTCTCTGTTCCAGCTTTACACTGGTGTAGATTTGGTGGAATTACACAGATTTACAGTCCATATGAGATAGCACAAATCAATTATTTCATTTGGAACAGGACCTAATTCAATTATATATGTTGCATATTTTTTATAATTTTTCCCTGTTAAAGAACAAACCAAAAAGCCCTAATAAAATCTATTGTGTTGTTTGTAACTGCTGAGTTAAACTAATTACCAGGTTACCAAAGAGCTACTCCCAGCAGGCCTCTATATTTGGGGTAATCTTAAAACAGCCCACCCTTTCTTATATGAAAGAGTAGCAAGAAAATGTATAATGAAAGAGTAGCAAGAAAAATAAGCAGAGTACTGCTTCACTTTTGTCTAATTACTCTGGCAGACGAAGGTGAAAAATTATTAGCCAGTAACATATGGGCTTGAGCTTGGAGAATTTCCTAGCAAGATTCCTTTTTATTCCAGGCATATTTTAGCATTTAATTTAAGGGCACTAATCCATGGGTGGGCCTCTGCCTGCCACTCTGTCACTTGCTTTCTCACACTTATCAAGCATATTCCTAATCTCAATTGTGCTTTCCACCGAGCAAATGACCCCCTGGCCTGATGCTGGTGACACTGATGGGTCAGGAGTTGCATTGGGATGTGGGGTCTGATCTTCACACGACAGCCATAAAACTGAGAATTTACTGTTTGGGTACAATAAGGGTGTTTAACAATGCTGATGGTATCTACCAGTCCCATAATGAAGAGAAGATGTCCTTTGCTTCCTCTGAGAAACACAGAGTGCTGTGAACAGGACTGTGTCAATACTGCTGCTACTTCAGCACTGAAGCAGGATTACAACTTGCTAAATATAGGCAGTGTAGGAAGGCACACCCACGCAAGCACCATTTCTCCACTTCTACTTTAGTCCCAGCACTCCCCAGTTAGGTACATTTAGCTCATATTGGGGTGCCCAAAATACTCACATTAAAACAGGCCCGTGTTCTCCTCAAGCAGCTCGTCAAGCCCACAAACACTAATTGCATCCCTTGCTGTAATAATGCACAACTTTGCATGTCTTCATTCATTTAATCCCCCAGCACTCTGCTTGTGCTGACTGCAGCTCCACAGCCAGCAGATAACAATGTCAAGAGTAAAGACACAGGGTTTCAGTTTTCAAACATGGGAAACTTAATCCCTAATCTGGATGCTCCAAATTGCCACTTAGACATGTAAATGTCAATTTTATGCACCTAAGTGCCAATTTGAGTGTCCAAATGCCTGACTTGGACATCTCATTAAGGCACCCATTGGGTTATATTGCTTGTTTTACCTATCTGAGTGCACATTATGTGCTGTAAGCAATTATGGTCTGTACCATACAAGTAAATCAATCCATTCAAGTGGCTTTACAGAAGAAAGTGATTTCAGCACAGCAGAAAATATTAAAAATAAGTAGCTCATCATGTGTCAGTGTCACACACACCTAGGTCCCCTCTCCACTCCCCATCACCCATTGCCTGAGAGCCTCCATTTACTGTAATTTCTAAAAAGTATCTCAATCTGAGCATGGCCATTTGGGGCCCCTGCTCCTGCTGCTGCATTGCAATCTGCCTGCTGTGTTCCTTGGGTTCAGTGAATTACGTGGGGCACTCCTGAGCCAGCAAGGTGGGAGCTGAGCCGTGCCTGATACAGCCAGGGCTGCCAGGGGATCCAGACACTCCTCTCTCCACACATTCCAGGGCACTAATGGACATCTTAAAATAGGATTCTGGATGTCATTGTGCCCATCCTCCCTTTCAAAACAGTGTTTAAGTGGCCTTGAGAAAATGAGACTAAATAATACCCACCATGCTTTTCCCTGAGATGCCTTAAAATACTGTAGGCAGAAAAGCACAGGCCAAGGCCACTTTACCCCAACCTTTTCTTAGCAACAATGTCTAATATCTCTTTCACATCACAGCACAGATTGTAAAATGAGGTGCAATTTGCAGCTTTAAGAGGATGAGGAAAAGAGCAGCCAAAAACTGGCAGTGCATTCTCTTAACAGGAAAGGACTGTCCAGTGTGTTATCAGTTTATTTTTTTTCACTCTTTGCCTGACCAAAATGACCATTTCAAAATTTCTGAGGAAAGAGAAGGAGCGCCTCAAAATTACTCCTGGAACAAGCCCATACTCTTTGTCTGGGGATTTGCTTGGTTTTAATGGGTGATTTCTTTGTCTTGACTGCTTTCTGCAGGCAGGGCATTGTTAAAGATGTGCTCACACAGTCACCCTCACAAAGACGGTCGACAGGGAAAATGAGAAATACTACCCAGTAGATGCAAGGCTGCTGTCAGAGCCAGGGACACTGCTCTCAGTGCTGCAAACCCTCACAGCTTTGTGAGGAAACTGCTCCAGCTCCTGCAGCTATGGGCCACGAATGTCCTTAGCACAAGCAATACCTTCCTACCCCTTGCTGGGGTTTGGGAAGGCTTTGAAGTGGGACATCCCAGCCCACTGTTGATGCCCCCTAAGCTCCCCGTGATGCTTTGAGTACCAAACCACTGAAAGTGCTCAGTTCTAGGGGTTCACTGTGCTGACACCCAGCTTGTTCCTCCTCACATAAAGAGGACCCAGCCAACATTCTCCCAAATTTTCTGTTGCATCTGCAGCATCCAGAGCCCAGACTGTGGGTCTGGTCCTGGAGGAGCACTGCGTCTACTGGAAGGGTACTCCTGTCCCAAATGGAGCGAGGAAATGAGCCAAACAAGAAGCAGACTAGGCTCCCACACAGAGAAACCAGCACAGAGACAAAGAATTTGTGTCCACAGCCATGAAAGAAATCTGCAGCCCTCAGAATGCAGCAATGATCTCAGTACATTTTGGGAAAGGGAACCATGACAATTAGCATCTCTTCATAATACAGCTTCTAGGACTCTTCAGCAAAGTCCAGACAACGACAAGCCCATGCACAGCAAATTATAGCTGCTCATACATATGTGATTACTTGCTGTGTGCCAGTGATATGAGGCAATGTAATATATATATTATATAAGGGAATACAAGGGACTCAAATTCCATGTCTGTGCTTGTCAGCCAGTATGTCTTTCCGTCACCTGATTTTTATTTCCTGCTGCACAAACCAAAAAGGAAAACATAGTGAGTGAGGGACCATTCCCAAGCCCTGTTTTACTTCCTATCTTTCCTCAGAGCTTCAGGGTCTTTGGTCATTAAAATTCTCTTCCTTGCATGTGCTCCTCCAGTACACATATGGAATCAATAGGATACAAATGGTGTGACCTATCAGAACAAACAGTTCAAACTCTCATTATCAGATATTTGTGGCAACCGATTTTTAGGTCAATACTCTGTGAAAGAATAGTGGAAAAACACCATGCTGAAAATTGAAGATATTCTATTTTTTAAATGAAAAATTCTAAATATAGAGAGAATAAACTTACCTAAGAACCTCTTCTCTACCCAACACTCCCACCTACTAACATAGAACTGTGGACAGTTTCTTCACTGCAAGTGAAAATGAGATGATTCACATGCACTGAAATTACAATGCCAGAACACACTGTGTCTTTATGTGCTTCCACTATCACTGGAAGCAATAGAGAAGTAGAGCTCTACTGAGGGGTCCTGCATAACACAAAAAAATTCAGAAGTCTGTAACTGTTGGGATTGGGAAAGGGGTTCTCCTCTCCAGTACTTTGCATTCAGAAGCAGATAATCAGATGGGGCAGGTTACCAAAGGGAGCTGGCAAAGAACATGCATCTTTTGCCAGCCAAAGTCTTGACTTTCTGTGCATTTGTTATGTTTTGGAGGGATAGTGCAGTAAGAATGCATGCTTCTTCCTTCAAAATAAGGTTTAGCTTAGAGACCAATCTCAGGAGTCCTCAACCCTGAACAAATGGCCATAATCCCTCAGAGAGACTTTAACACAAAGTTTTGTTATGCTCAGATAACTCTGAACTCTTACAAAGAGAGGTCTGAATTTCTGCAAATTTAACTTAGCAGTTCAAGTTTTATTACTAATAAGGTTCATGCTGGAACTTCATGAAGAAATTTAACTGTTACATCATCTGACGTTTTCTTAAGTACTGTGGAGAATTTGGTAGTTGCTGTTATTTCTGCAAGGCTTGGCTGGGGAAACAATGAACACCAATAAGAAGTGGTAATACAAAATAGGTATATAACAATTTCTAATAATTTTGAGCTACACAGGGCTTTTAGAAGTAATTTTATAGAAAATGACGAAATTATACATGGAACATATGTGCAGAAACTTTCAAACATACAAATGAATGTCAGTCCAGATCTCAGAGGCCAGAGCCCTTTTTCCCTTTGGAAGAACTGGACCACTCATTAATGTGTTTAAAGCCAAAAATTAGTCATTGAGTGAATTAAATTAAATCCATTTGAAATAGAATTAAAATGATGGAAAAGTGCTGAATATAGTTTTTGTAACAATTAGAGTTGCTCTACAAAAATTAATGAAAAGCTCCATCTTAATCAAGTCCTGTCAGCATCCCTCTTTGTCATTCTCCATTGTCATTTAAATAGCTAATCTTTCTCTTTTCCTTGCCACAGTTTCTACCTTTCCTATCAGCTAGAGTTGGTTTGCCTCCAAGTTCCATGATATTTAATTAAAAAGTTAGGAAAACCACCTGATTTAGGCTTCCTGTGGCTGAAGGAAAGCAGATACACTCATCAGGAAGAAAAAAGATTCCAATGAGTTCTACTATTTTTGTATAATTGTGGAAGATAGAGATCAAAACAGCCTCTTAGGTCAAATAGGTCAACTCTCTACTAGGGCAGACACATTTCCAACAGGAAGTTTTTATGTTTTAACCAATCTAGGTTTGAAGATCCCAAATAATGAAGATTTCATAACACTGCCAATTTATTCTGATTACTCCTTTCATAAACTGTATCCAAAAACATTTCTCCTTTTTGCTATTTTTTTTCTTTGTTCTTGCTGCAAATACTATAATGTGATTTATACTTTATATTATTATAATTCACACAGGAAACAATCTGTGTGAATTATAAACATTGTGTTGGGTGAAAACATGCTCTCAAATGTGATCATTGGAGATTCCTGAGACATCCATCAACATATGTCACACCTCATAGATTCTTTACCTTTGCCCTCCATGACTGCCATTGAGGTATTCAGAGAGAGCTTTGTCACAAAAGAGCCAATTGCATGAATGATCCAATTAATGGGGATCTCTCCAGGCTCCTGTTGGAAATTAATCTGTGCTGACCTGCCACAGAAATGTATGGATAAAATTTAAGCTACACTCATGCTGACAACACATTGGCCAAGTTACCTTTATCCACAAGCTGGAAAGTTGGTGCTCTCTTTTTAGGTACAAGAGTAAGGGAAGGATGCTGGAAGAAGGGACTGAGCCTTTCCAATAATAAGAAAAGATATCCTTTAATAATTTTCCCAAAATTTCAGGAAAAAAAATGTTTTATCTACTTTAGCAGACATTTACTTTAAAAATCGTATAATATAAATAATGCACTTCCTAAAATATCCATAATGCAGATGTTTTGATGCTTTGCTAGTGGAGGAGCAGGGCAAAAATGGGACAGGATTCCTAGCAAGGGGCCAGTCTCTCACTGGAGAGGGAAAGGACATGAAAAAGGTTCTGTAGCCCCCACCAGAAAGGGAACCAGACCAGCCCTTGCTCTTCTTATAACAAATATAGCAGGAAGTAAAAAGAGACAGAGAGCCTGGAGGTGAGATTAGTGTGTGGTGAAGACAGAGAGCCTGCCCAGACACACACACCTATCCAGGCTGCCCCTCATAGTGTGCAACAGCTGCTGGAGGAGTCACAACCACTTAGGGCAGTACTGGGTTTTTTGCCCTGAGCAACACTCCTTTTTACTCCTTTATTTAAACTTGGGCGGGGGCAGTTCTTTGCATGCAGCTTAGATGTACTGTGTTTGTGCATGACTGAGGCAGGGCTCCCTGGACACTGCTCTCACACAATTAAAGGATAATGGTAAAACCAAGCAGATATTGCAGCTGTCATATGCCCCAAATAAAAATGCAGCCCTTTCACAGCCCTTGCAGTTTGTCAGAACTGCAATGTAAGCCTGAAGTCCAGAAGTCATCTCCTTACTGGGAAATCGTATTTTTACTCAGTAATGAAACTGATAAAAATCTGGCTTCAGGGAAATTCCAAAGTCTCTCCCATCCAAGATCATTCTGCACAGTACTCAAAATCAGAAAGGACCAAGTACATAATTCACACTACTCCTACCCACTCCACACCAAAGGACACACACTGATGGCAACTGATACACACATACCAGTCTTGAGAAGAGAATGCTTTTAATGAGGACTGTGTGCCTTTAAATAGACGGTCCAGGTCTTTGAAAGTCACAGGAGTGGGCCAGATTAAACATTCTACTTGTAAGCAATATTTTTCTTAGCCAGAGGATGTAACAGATGTGTTAAAGTGCATTCATTATTGCAATGATTTTCAGCTGAGCACAATCTTGCTTTTCGCAGCCAGGATTTTTCATTTTCAGACACTGACCCTGCAATTTGCTGCTGATAGAAATAGCAAATTAATGCCTGTTTTCCTTGTAAAACTGATCAGTCAGGACAGCTGGAGACAACCCCATGGAATTATTTTGCTTGTTTCCAGTCTAAATTCCAAGGAAAGAGCTAAAGGAATTTTGGACAGGCCCATTCTCAGTCATTTCCATCTTTCCCAGCAATGCACATTATCAGCTCTTTTTTCCAGTTTTCTTTCAATTTTTTCTTCAAACTCTTGCTTCTTTTTATTTGCTCTCTGGCCAGAAAACTTTTCTTCCCTTTTCAGGGTGTATCTTACTGAGAACTTGATCCGATAAAGTTAAAACATAGAGAGTTTTCATCACAGTCACAATGGTCCAGAGATCAGACATGCAGTGTTATTGTCTCTCCTAGATGTGTCTGATTCTGAAAAATTCTACATGGGCTTTTGTGTTTTGTTCAAATGTCTCCTTGTGATTTTTTTTCCCCCTAGAAGTCTTTGATGTATCCAATTGATTTGTTATGCTTCAAAGATATGATTACAAACCCCTGAAAATTAACCAGTGAATATCAGCAATTTGAATCCGTGAAGCACATCAGTCAATACATTCACTCTGAAACCCCCACGACATGCTCATAACAATGCTTCATTTTTATCAGCTTCCTTCCAGATCAATATTTATAGTATCATTCAAACATTTATTATGATAGAACAGTAATGCTCAGGATCCAAACAAGAAGGGAAAAGAAAGCATTAAATGCAGTGCACACTTTTAACAGCTTGCAGATCTCTGAGTTTTCACTCATTTGCTTTGCTTAGAGCTCGGACTGGAAGGCTCTGGTCCTCTCAACACAAGCAGACAGAAGAGCTTCCTAAATCAAGATAGCAAACTCTTTTCTGATCATTTCAATCCCCACGCTCAGGCTGGGCTCCTGTGTGGTGCTGGTGGGTAAGGAGAGACGACACAACCTCCCAGCTCTCCCCCGGCATCCCTGAATTGCTGTGACTGCCATGGCTCACCCCTGGCTGTGAGGAGTGCAAAACCCAGACACCCCTTCCCCTCTAACCCTGGCTGTTCCCTGCAGTCTCATACATCTTAGGATCCCAAAGCCACATTTAACCTACTCACCCCACTGAGAGGCCTTCTTCATAGCACAAAGATGAGGGTGAAAGGACAACAGGGAGCACAGCACACTATGGGACAAGCCTCAAGCCTTCCTCCTCTCTCCTCGTAACCCCACCACCCCTTCACCCCACCCTCAGCAGAGCTCTGGCTTCAGTGGAAGGGAGGAAGCTGAACTGCTCGAAATTGGCCTTTTTTTTCCCCTGTAAGTACACAGTTTGTGATAATTGGGAGTTGAGTTGGGCTCAGCCTCATCCTCAGTGGGGACAGCTGTGAGAAGCGGGTGAGCAGCATTGACAGCAGTGAGCCATGGAGTGCCCAGGGGCACTGACCAGCCACCAAAGGGAACAGAGGGCACCCAGGTGCAGTGCATGAATAGTGAGGGGGATAAAAGGCTGGGCTAAAGAACGAGATGCTTGCAGCCTTCTGAAGTGATGTTACTCTGTATGGGCAGGCACCTGAAGCCTTCTGAAGTGTTGTGGTGTTACTCTGTATGGGTTGAAGCTTTCTGATATTGTAGGATGATACTTGGTGTATCATGGCCATCTCAGCTGTGACATATGCTGTGATATTTCCCCACATTTTCTGTATGTGAAACTTGGGGCCTGGGAATTTCCAGTAGGAAGGATTGAACACTGGCAAAGCTGTGAATATCCAAATGTAGGCTCTAACAAGAGGAAAGCAGGCAGCATTAATAGGCTGTGCTACCAGCCTTGCCTATAGCCTATCCCTCTGTTTAGTGAGGGGTGATGTATAATTATGGTGAGTGATGCTGTCTGCTCACTAGCCAGAGTTGTCAGAACTTGGCTGTCTGTACAGTGATAGAAAGAGGATCATAATAACTTCTAGATGTGACTGATAATGTGGTTTACATTTCCCACATTAGCTCATGCACACTGGGATTTCTGGCTGGTAGGGAATACATAACATTTCTATTACTTTTTGGGCCTGGTTTTATGTCAGCCTTTAACAGTTGGTTTGCTTTGGATGGGTGGCATTAGCAGCATCCTGGCATTCTTTTTGTGTCTGGCATTTTTCTGGTTTTATTCCTGGACACTACACCAAAGATATATACTGGCATGTAGTGTTTACCTTTTACTGAGCCAAGTTAACCCATCAATGTATGTCTAAAAAGAGACATTGCAATATTCATAGCTGTTACTGCTGGGGAACCAAAGCAGGTGCCAATTTTCAGAGAGTTTATAGTTATGAGGTAGTGGAAAGAATCCCTTTCATTTGACCTCTGATGTACATGCAGTTGCAAACAAATAACTTCAACTGCTCATGGAGTTCATGGATCCCATTTTAATAGCCTTTCATGGGGAAAGATTAAGTGGTTTCAATGGCATTCCCCTATTTCAAGGGAGATTTAAAAAAAGTGGTCTTCAGAGTGGTTAGAAGAGTTTCAAAGCTGGTATACGCTTCTCTCTTAACAGAGAAGAGGGATTAGATTCAACTTGGGAAGCCTGTGTTCATTGCTTCTGTTAGCAACATGAACATGACAGGGGGTCAGAGAAAAGGCACAATACAGTCCTTCCTTGCTCTGTCCAAGATACATTTCCAAGACTTGTCTTTAAAGACTATATTTTTCCTGAAAAACTTAAAAGTAGACCCAGTTCTTTGCTTTATAATAACTTCCAAGGCAAGTATTTTCTAGATTTGTGGCATTAAATATAAATATTCCTGAAGGATGACTCCTGGAAAAGTATGCATTTTTAAACACAGACCTGGCAGAGCACAGAAAGCAGTCAGAACTGAAAGGGTCCTCAGGGATGCAGTCCCCACCTATGCCACATCATGTGACCCTTTGAAAAATTTAGGTGTTTTCTCTGTCTGTAATCAAGAAGCTGTTTCAAAATCTGTTTGCTGAGTTGGTCAGATAGATACAATCTTCTGATCCCAAAATGCTTTCCTATGTGGCTTATACCAAGAATCTCCTTACCTTGAAAAGAGGTTTTCCTTCCTCATGCTGAACCCATAAATGCATCTGCACAGCAGCTACCACTATTCTTTGTGTCACTTAGATAAACAATCCAGGTGTTTTAGTCTCCTCTTATGAAGTAGGTGCTGCTTTTCCCAGGCCTGCTGCCTGCCTTCCCTGTCCCTCCAGCAGCCAGAAATCATCTCTCCTGATGGTGAGCATACAATGCACAAGGGCTTTGCACAGCTCTGCTTGTGCCTCCCTCTCACTTTTAGACACACTTCTGCCCTTATGTATTTAGAGTGAATTTGACCACCCTACTGCTGTATTATGGTAATATTCTGCAGTCTTCTTTTTTGCCCCACAGTCATTTCCAAATTATGAACTCTTAATGTGCAGCAGAATTGCTATTCCCTTATCCATGACCTTGATTTCAAGCCCTTGAATGTAATGCTGAGGTCAGTCCAGTTTCTGCATGCCAGTTCACTCCTTCTCTCCACTAAGAGTGCCTCCCAGCATCTTGGCATCAGTAAGTTAGTTTGATATTAGTTAATTTCCTAATAGTCCTGCCAAACTCATTAATAAAAATAGTGAGCAGAATTAGCACCAGACCTTATCCTTGAGGAACTCTACTAATGAATCTTCTTCAGCCTTATATTTCCCCTTTAACCCTCTCTGTTGCTCTCTCCCTCAAAGCTAGGTCCTACCATTTCTTTTTATTTCCCTGTGAATCCCCATCATGTTTGTTAATCTGTATTTCCCCCATGATGGATCAACCAATACCCTTCCCTGGCTCAAGACAGACGAGATCTACAACATTATTTTAACAGAGAAAGTCATTGACTAGTCTGGAATGAGCTCCTATTTGACAAAATCAATGCACATTTTAATCCCCTTTTTCTTTGACATCTGCCTTTAGATACTTTCAAAATCCATGTTGAAATTATGATCCAGTATTCAGAGAAGATCAATCCAGGTCATTTTCCAATATCTGTCTCAAAATATCAGCAATACAGATGCTGCTGGTGGTCACCTGGTGTGATTGGGCATATGTCAGGTTTGTTTGTCGCACTTGCACACAGACAGGAATGCAACTTATAAATTCCAGTTCACTGAGGTGAGATGGAGAATACCTGTATCCTCTGCCTCTGTCTTCCCAAGAACCAGGCTTTGATAAATCTATGGCTTCATTTGGAAAAACAACTTTGATTTTGTGGTATTAGTTTGGTGAAGTTTATTTATTTCTACTTTTTTGCAGTCAGACTTTGTACAAAGCACTTGCTGTTCTGACCATGACCCCGTGGTGCACCTTCCCAAGGCCAAGTAAAAGCAGCTATGTTTCACCACTAGGAACCTCCTCTGCTTATCATTTTATTTCTGTTCATGAAAGGTCTGAGGGTATCACTCAGAATATTCAAGATAAATTTAGGATAGAGACCTGCAAAAACGAGAATGTGTGCAATGGGAAGCATCCTGATAATTGATATGCATACACATATGGATAAAGAAATAAAATTTTCATTTTTCATGTATAATTACACACACAGAGGTACATATATATGTGTGTGTATATATATGGTATTCCTGTTAGTTAAAGGAATTGCTGTAAATTTACTTCAGTGCACTTAATTTAAGCATCTCAATCTTCATAGACTAAATCCTAGTAAACAGTAATTGGCAATGCCTGTCTTATCAGGAATATACTAGTCCTATTGGGGAATAATTATTTTCCAAGAAGTTTTTTATAGTCAGGCTAGTAAAAATGAGTTAAATGTAATTTTGACTCATCCATAATAATCTGTTTATAGCTCTGATGGTTATTTCTATTTTCCACAGAAGCAATCACTTCCTAGATAGAACGGAACCGTGATCTTAATTTATCACATACATTTTTTGGTAGCAGCCTGCAGTAAATATTCCAGTCGGAACAAAGGTGCAAATAATCAATACATCTGTTCTATTTACACCAATAATGGCACAGAGTGAGATTTATGGGCCTCAGTATAAAGGAGGTGCACTACTCTGCTGATTACTCTTCAATTGCTGACATGCATTGGAGTTTCACTAGTGTGTAAATATGACAAGAGACAAACCATTAATGGAAAACGAATGTACAACCAACACCCTCTCAGATGACTAAGTTTTCCCCTTTCTTTTTTTTTAATGAAATTCTCTTGGTTAAAAAAAGCCTTGTTTCCTTTCCATGGGAGGAGATTTCAATTAGCTGCCTGCCTACATTCCCATCCCACATCAGACAGGCCTCATTTTTATTCAAACCTAGATGTATTATTTGCTACTGTAAGGAATCATGGCTCGTGATGGCAAAGTTTGCCTCAGCTGTCTGAAATTGCTCAGAACATTAAGGGCTCTATTATCTAAATGCTGATTTGATTATCAATTCTTTAATCTGAGAAAAGGAAAGACTGTCACTGCTTGGAAGCTGAGTAGGCTGACTGGAGAAAATTTACGATGAAGAGAGCCCTAAGAGCAGGGATTTGCCGAAAGGGAATAGAATTAAGAGCTGCTTAATGAAAATACTTTCTATAAACTCTCTTTTGGCATCAGGTGCTACATTAAAAACCTATCAAGTCTCTAAAAATTAGGTCAGTAAGAGTATAAGGCACATTTTGGAGGCATGGATAACTTGTTCTCCATCTTTTCATGTACTGCTTTTTTCAGGTGTCAGGTCCAGGAACGTTTTCTTTTTGCCACAGAAAGGTAAAATGCTGTAAGATGAACAGCAATTCAAGGATGGCAGGCTGACAAGATGCCACCGAGCATTATGTGTTTACATATGCTTTTATTTTGCTAGCAGCTGGCAAACTGCAGTAAATGACTGCTGGGACAAGGGTGAAAATGGCCAATAGATTTATTCTGTTTAAGTCAATAAAATAATTTCTTATACATCAGGATGACATGATGCACATTGACAAGGTCCTCATGGTGCTCCTCCTTCACGTCTTCTAGGGTAATGCTCTATTCAGCATTTTCTGAGGTGAATTTGCCTTTATTGTTCCTCCACACTTTCCTGAATTAAGACACTCATTAGCTGGCTTTGGAAATCTTAGCCCAAGGCTCAGTACTGATCCCTGGTGCAGAAAGATAAAGCTACATCAGGGTCTGTAGTGGTGTCAGTGACAAAGAGCAGAACAGGCGACAGTGCTTTGGGTGAAGTCTGATGCCACATCCCAGTGGCCAAACCAAGTGGAGCGAGGCCTTGGTGAGCCAGGGCTGAAAAAATTATGGAAAGAAGGAATTTAAAATCTTGTGTTCTCTTTCCATGCCTTTCTTTTCTCAGGTCTGCAAATAAGACTTCCAGGTGTCTTCCCTCTTCTCCCTGCCCCACACACGGCAGCCCAGGAAAGTGGGTAGGAGGGAAAGAACTGAAGAGCACAGCCTGCAGGAGGATGGTTGAGCAGGCAGATGTACTCCAGAAATGACTGTAGTGAGCTCACACCTGTGCTGTCATCAGCAAACCCCACCAGGTGACATGATAGGACTTGGTTATGGCTTGTGTTACAGTCCTAGGGCAGCTCAGCAACCCTCAGCATAATCTTACAACCCTCAGTATAATCTGAGTAGGAGGCAGATGCCCAAATTTTCCTTTCATCCAAGCTGTGATATATCTAGATGTGCACAGTAGCAGAACTATGAAGATGTTTCACCATAGTCCTGATATGATAGGATTTAAAGTCCAGGAAATGGGGGAGTCTGATGATCCAGTCTTCCTGTACCTCCTTTGTACTCAACAGAGAAAAAGAATTGTTCAGCTCATACTTCATCAGCTTCTATATGCACATTGTTAGCAGAGGTAGTCTCCCATTGCTTAAAAAAGCTGGAGTAATTATATACAGTGGCATATAGTCAGAACTGTGCAAAAGAAGACTTATTTAGATGGCATGCAAATATTAGGAAATGTCAGATTTCTGGGGTCCCACAATTTTTTCTTCTGAATAAAATAGTCCTAATGAATGCATGTATCATCTCAAAATATACATGAGGTTAAAGCTGTATGGCCAACTGGATAATATGCCTGAGTCTCTTTCACTTAAATTTGAAAGCCTTTGATTTTGTGAAACTGCTTTGAAGACTTGGCTGGGAGGCCCTTTATCCCTGATGAGTCTGGACCCTGCTACTGGATCCATTCCAAGCGAGTATCCACACACAGCACACACTCCCAGCATGAGACTTCACTGGAAACATGTACTTTAAAAGCCCCAATTTAGAGTTTACTCTCTCAGATTTCTTTCTTAATCCATTCCACTTTTAGCACTAAGAAGATTCTGCTTGTATAGATGTTGCTACGCTGTGTCCCAAAAGCAAATAAGAATACTTGCATAAAATGTCTGAAAAACGTTTCTCCTATAGATATAAAATGGAATAGAACTGGTTCATCACTTTCCTGGTTCTTTACAGCAGCAATCAATACTGGCCATCTGAGTATAACAGTGGAAGAAAGGAATCTCATGGCATGGGGAAGCCAGAGGCACAGCTTTAGCTCAGTGCTCAGTCTCAGTCTTCCATGTTTTTGCCAGAGAGCTTAGCCTGCCTCTGATCACAGTTTTGATAAGCCTGGCATGCCTTTTAGATTAATCAGCTCCCACTACAGATGTAACAGGCACCAATCAGGCAACAACAAATTATTTTCTGTGAAGTTATGCACAGTTCAGCTGTGGGTCCAGCTTGCCCTGCCAGAGCACTTAGACCTCCTTGGAGAAGACCAAGGCCTGAGTCTAATGTGATCTGTGCTGCCTGTGGAGCTGTAAACCAAATTTCTCTGGGAAGGAGCATCTGATGATTGCTATCTGCAGAGTTACATGCTGGCCAGCCTGATTAATATGAATGTAGTGGGACAGAGGAAGAGCCTCCCAGCCTCTGAATATATTTATTCCTGAGTGAAGCAGAATGTCTGACAAGAGCTCTCAGAAATGTAAAGGTTTATTGTCTCATAATGGAATAAAGGGATTAATTCAGAATAGGTCTGTAGCCACTTGTAAAATATTTCATTTTAATAATTTATACTAATGGAATAGATGATCTATGGAGGGGGGTCATATGGGTTGCTCCTGGACAGTTTTTGACAAGGCAAGTGTGGCTAGGGAGAACTGGGCTGGACTGTTATTTGCTTGTCTCTACTGGACTTTTAGGATGTTAAAAAGAGAGAGAGAATAAGAACAAGCAGCAGACAAAGCCTTTAATTCATCTACTCTTCATGTCACTGCAGAGTGCTCATCAGACAACAGAGCTGATCAGCTCAGCAGGTTCCTAAAACATTCACAAGGAGAAAAAACTTCAGCTTTTATCTCCGTAATAAGTAATGAAACCTAATTTCCCTTTCTAACAAGAAAAAAATTAGCCTTCTTGTGTGAGCCCAGAAGGGCTCGGTACCAGAAACAACCGCAGCTCCAAGAGTCATGCAGAGATTTAGGGGTCACAGATGCTGCTGTGGTCTGAGTCTCAGAGCTGTGGCTGAAGAAAGAGCCAGATGTGATAGGCAAGAATTACACAGGCAGCACAGAAAGAGGGTTGTATCTCTTTCCACACATGTGCTGTAAGTCTGTTATCTCCCTTTATCCATCTGAACAGTGTCTGTGATTGATATTTCTGACATGCAGCCCTGTCCAAAATCTGAGAAAGGACTTTGGGAGCTCAGCATTGCCCAGGAATTCTTAACTGAAAGATTTGCAGAAATTTCTCAGTTCTGTTTCATCTGTCTCCTGTTTTATAAACCCATCTGCTCTCTGACAGTATCACGCAGAGTCCAGTGTCTCAGCAAGACATTTCCTTCAACCCTGCTACAGGACTGCTAAGGCCACCTAAGAAAAGGCATCACATATGTATTTTTGTATTTTTCAACTCTTTCTGTCAGCATCAATAAATCAGAATCAACAGAAGCTGTTCTCATTTCTCACCAAAAAAAAAAGTCACACAGAAATTTCTGATTGATTGGCTCTGTCTTATCTGACAGTGTAGAAAAACACAGAACTTTATCCTACCTTTGCCTCATTTTTAAACATCAAAACTTGACCTCTGCTTTCTGCCTACTTCCCCAGCTTTGCTTTTGTCAAGCTGCAAATATTTTTCTTTCATAACAATTTACATATGTAATTACTACAAGTACTTCAGGAATTGTTTGCTAAAGGCTCCATGTAAATACTAATTATCAGTAATTAAAAATCCACAGCTATTAGGAAGACACTGATAGGGAGAAAATACTGCTTAGGAAGCAACTAACATTTGTCTAGGCAAAATTAAACATCAAATAACTTTCTATCTATGTAATTATACTATATGACTCATCATCTGCTGCATAAATGGAAGTGCAAACAAGACAGAGGTGTCCCCACACACACATTCACATGCACACCCCCCCTCCAGCCTTCTCAGAAATTGTGCATCTTCAACATTGCAAACCCACTCTGTGTTGGGAGCAGAGAACATTCAAAGGTTTCACAGAGCAGTTGCAGAAATGCAGCAGCTGTGTTGAATGTTTTCCATGGCATCCTAAAGTCAGGTACTTCCATGCTGATGATATGCAAACTTAATTCTCCGGGTTGTAAAATGCACTGAGATTCTCTCTTGTGTTAAGTAAGGAAAGTTATCCTGCATAAAGACTACAAATAAAATGCGGGAGCAATTGGCATCTGCTTAATTTTTTACAAAAATGTTTTTCACCCTCCTTGTTGTATTTTTTTTTAACTGCTAATATATATGTTCCCTCATCAACTGTGGTTCAGCATGCAGGTACTTGAAGTGGAATTTTGGCCTGTCTACAGATGTCAAAGGGCATTTTGTCATTGTTATAAGTGAAATTATATTTTCATTTTAGTGATTTATTACAGATTTCAGCAGGCTTTGAATCAGCCTTAGTCCATCTAAAGTTAATCAACTTTCTGAGCCTGGTGGGGAAAATAAACAGGCAATCTGTGTGGGTTAGCAGCAATCCCAAAGTTTGCTCACTGCTGTACCTGCTCCTGATGGAGGGGGGTGGGGGGAGGGAAACCATTAAGCAAGCAGACAGGCAGAGGGGCAGCAATTTTAGAAGGGAACCAAAACAGATTTCTGCTCCCTGAGCACAACTCCATCTCACTGACACCTGTCCTGGTAATGGGGCAGTGGGAATGTGCCTGGAGCACAGGGCTGCTGATGGGGCTCACCTCTGATTAGGAGATGGGGCAGCTCAGAGAAAGCCTCCCATGGCACAATAATGCTCAGCCTGGGTGCTCTCAGTGCCTGCAGCCACATTGCCAAAGGCAGGAAAAGCCACGCGTGACAGCTGGACTGAGCTGCCTCCAGAATTCAAGTATATTTCTATTCACTTCTGTAAAGTTTATTTTTTCCTTTCTGGCTCTGCCATTTTAGGCTCAGATTCAATTCAGGGAAACACTTCAATTATCTCTGGATCAGGCCCTCAGTTTGTATTGTGGCTGAGGCTTTGAAAATTGCTGCTATCGAAACTCAGCAGACTTGCCTGTGCTATTTTGAGCTGGAGTGAAAAGGGCTTGATGGGACACTGAGCCATTCACAAACCACAAGTCAGGCAAGAATAACAGGACTTTCACTGTGAGGTTTTAACTTTCAGCTTTCAAAAGTGTTTCTCAGCCATCCTGTTCCCTCTCAGTGAGCTGCCAGAGCCAAACTCCCCTGAGCCTAAGGCCAAGGTATGGCAGAAAGGGCTGATGTTTGTGCCGAGTCTGAATCTGTCTTGGCTTGGTTTGCTCCTGTCAAGAGGACAGCACCAGCTTGGTGTTGGGGGCTTTTCCTTCCTGGGATGTGAGGCTCACACCACACCAGCTCAGGGGGCAGCTCCAGGAAAACCCTGGTCTATCTGCCACCAACTGGTGATGAGAGACAGAAAAAAGTAATGACCAAGCCCTGTGTCTCTGCAGAAACATAAAGCATGGGAACTCCCTGACATCTGGAAAAGCTTAGGAGTCATGCAGCTCCCTAAAACAGAGTGTTCTAGATCTAAGTAGCAGTGGCTTCCTAAAGTCTGCCAATAACTAATGCTTTTGATCAATATTTTGTTAATTTATAGCATTTCCTCAGTCTTAACCTGGCATTTTTATTCTTCCCCCTCATGCTTTCACTTCCCTTTTTTTCTTCTGTTTTGCTTCAACAAAGCATGAAATCATTGTTTGTCAGAAGGTAATCTGCCTGCTGCTATTTCTGTTAGTAACTAATAGTATTTTCTTCAGTCTTCTGGATTTCTGGGGAGACATGTAACTGGATTTGAGATCAGTCAGCCCCATTGCTGTGCTTGCAGGTTACAATCAGGTACATGCCAATGAGACCCTCTTGGCCTGATTTTTTTTTGTTGTTGTTTCATTTCCTGAAAAGGGTAAATGCAGCTTCCCAGACAGACAGAGAGCCCTCCCTCCCCCAGCCTCAGCTGGTCTGCTATGGATGGAGAACAGGACAAAAAAAAAATATATACATAATGACAAACAAGGAACAGTTTAAGATTTTAGTCACCCACCCAGTTCTCATTGACCATCTTAGACCTCCTCTCAAAATGGATGTGGAGATTCAGATGACAACCTAAGAGGAATATCAAAGGCAGTATGCTGCTGGGGTTAAGGGGATTTATCTGTGGGGACCAGATGGAAATACCACCCTCTTCTTGTTCTCTATCTTACAGGTTAAAACACCAGCTAAATGCAATGTAGAGGACCTGAGCTCAAAGCTCTCCTGTCTGGGGGAATCAGAACCTGCAGCATTCAGCTACAGCTGAGCCACTAGCAAGAGAATTAGAACTTGGAAGGAAGGAAGAGCAATATTTAATCAGCCCTGCTGAAGTAATTTGTAAGTAATTTGAAGTAATTTCATGTAACATAAAAAACCCATTCATTACATATGTAAACAATGTATAAGTGTGTGGTAGCTGTTATCATGAGCACAAAAGTTGAGAAGATCTGGAATTCTGCTTCAGTGTACACAATCCCATGGATAGTTATGATTGACTAAAGGGGCAAAAAAGAGAAGCACCATGGTTCCAAGAACAAGAGTGAGATAAAAGTTCTTGTCATTCTCTGGTGAGTGGTGTATCGTCATAATGGCTTCTGGAAAATATCACCTCTGAGCTCTGCATGACAGTGTATCACTCAGGACAGCAGAAGGGAGGATTACACAGAAAGAAAGGGAAAAAATCCCCAAAGGTAGCAAGCTCAGAAAGTTTTATAGTGCTATCCATCACACACGCTGTGGGAACTGTAATTATGTCTGGTGAAAATTTCCACCAAAGCATCCCTTGGAAAGTGGCCAAGCCCAGAGTGGACTGAGTGCTTGTTAGCAGGCCAGGCTGTGGCTTCTTCTCCAGGACCAAATGTGAGGCCACCTGCACTTGGTAGGGCAAAACATGATCCAGGTGCTTTTCCCTCCCACTCACTTTCCGTCCTTCATCTGATCCTTTCAGATCACTCAGACACATCCACAGCCCTCCTCCAACTCACCTCTATTTTATTTTTCTTTGCTCTAATGTGGAAAGAAAACAGGTCTCCAAACCTCAAGAGCTGCTTGCTGTCCTCTGATCAGCTTGGGCTGGGATGCCAAAGTGTATCACTTGCAGCAGTGGGAGGATCAAAAAGGCACCCCAAAATGTGGGCTATTTATTCCTGGGCTGCCATTCAGCTCTCTAAGCATTGCTAAAGCTAAACTGGAAACACGACAAAAATAGGTCTTCAGGCATCATTGTTTTTATTTCCAGCTTATTTCTGGACTTTGGAAATAGGAGTTCAGCTTTTCCAGTATCTTCAGATTCATCTGGGTCTGCCAGAGACTGGCAAATCCCAGAAAGCAAGAGGCCAGAATTAATGAAGCTAAAACTGTTTTCAGTCTGATTTTATATTCAACTCAGGATCAGCTTCCTTTGTTTTGGCAGGAATCAGTGTGTGTGTGCCTGTGTGTGTTTGTGTACATTTATGTGTGTTTACCTTGTGGTGGTTTCATTGGTGGTGGGGATTGCGAATGTGCTTGTTCATTCCTCATGGCTGCACTGTACAAGTCAAATATAATTGATTTAGAAGGAAAGAGACTTGCCAAGAACAGTAGTAATGGCTCAGTGCTAAGTAAATTTAATGAAATATGCTTTGGCCAACAGCTGCATCTTTGAGAAGGAGTGATTCACCTTCTCCCAGAAATAATCATGAGAAGCTAAGTAAGTGGCTGAGAAGCTAGTTTATGCACACAGAGGATCAAAGGCCTGCAGTGCTAGCTAATAGAATCCAACAGCTATCAAAAATCATGGCCAGCTGAGCTGGTGAGTCCCAGGAGGGTAAAGGAAAAAGGGGGAGAGAGAAAAATTCCTAAGGGCAGTTTTCTGTGTAGATTGAATATACACTTTTATTTTTTATTATTCTGGGAAAGATAAAATGAAATGAAAGTGACAGAGATTGCCAGTTTTAGGTATTAAAATATTTAAAGAAAGAGTCATTAATATATTAGTCCAGAAAATATTATTTCATCTAGCAGAGATTAATACATTTCACAGAGTCTAAGGCCAGAAAAGGCTATTAGGATCACCTAGATTAAGTTTAATATAATTCAGGTTCAGTAATAGATGCAGAGACCTGTTCTGCCAGGCAGGCAGCAAAGAGTAAGGTCATTCCTAAAGTATCTAAGACAAAGCAGAGACAGCCTCAGCTCTGCCAGCCAATTCTCCAAGAGAAGTAAGCAGAGCTTGCTTGGACACGCTGTTGTTTTATGGCCAGACCGGCAGCAGGGTCAGCTCTGTGGGGCTGTCCCGACCGGCTGTGAGAGGACCAGAGGGGTCACCTTCCCTGGCAGGCAGCAGCCGTGTTCTGCCACGGTCACACAGTGTTAAAAGCGGGACCACATTCCCGGCACTAAAGCGATTCCAGCATTTGTTATAAGCAAAAGAAAGGCCTAAAGCAGGAGCGCTCCCGCCGGGGATGCTGCAGCGCCGGCGCTGGCTCTCCCCGGGCAGCGATGTCCCGATGTTCCAGGTGGAGCGGCACGGATTCAGCGGGTCAGACGCCCCTTTTTATCCTGTTTTTTGTCCCTTTGGATTGGTTTCTCTTTGGATCCTTCATTTGCATGAAGGTTTAAGGGGCTTGATTGGCTCATTAGAGCTCTGTCCAGGCCGGCTCGTGGTGCACTTTACTGAGGTGTATTGTGGTACATTGGGTACCGTACTTCTTATAACTACCCTTTTAACCCCTTTTACAATGTAATAACCAAACCAACAGTACATGCTTAACAACTATCAACTATGTTACAACAGCTTCTAACCTATTTTTAACACACAGCCCCTCGGCTCGGCTCTCCCCGGCGGTGGATTCCTCTCTCCCCTCTCTCCCAGGCTGGTTTTTGGGTGCGCTTTGCGGAGCACAGCCCGCAAGCGCCCCGGGCCGGCTGCTGCCGCTGTCGCTTGCAGAACACACAGCCCGGGTCCCCCTGAGCCCCCGGGGCTGGGAGCAACTGGGCTGGCTCTTCCCGCAGCTCCTGAGCCTGACCAGCACAAACCAGCGCTGCAGGGTGGTCCGGCTGCAACCTGCGGCTCCATCCCTGGAGGCTCCATCCCTGGCAGCGATGGGAAGCGAGCTGAGCGCTTCCCAAGGCTCCTGTGTAGGAAGCCGCCCCAGACGCTGCCCGCTGCACAGATGGGTCGATGGGAGACGGGCTCTTCGCTCCTGCACCTCCCCACCGCTGCAGAGACGCTCCGGGTGTTTCTATTTCCACACCAAACTTACACTGTTCATCTCAGGCTTAAGCAGAGGAGTGCGAGCATCTTTCAAATTTACTTTCTGGGTTGCTCGTTTGTTTTCTAAACATGCCCCCTGCTTTGGGAGAATAGATAAAGACTTTTAAAAACTCAGCGGCTGGGAAAGATGATCTCATTATTAAGTTTTAAAAAGTAAATATAAACCCAGAAATAATCACTTCTATTTTCACCACAAAAGATGTTTCAGCATTTTTTTTTCTGCCCATAAAATCACTGCATTTACTATAAAGGCTCCTCTTCTTCCAAGGGTGACAAAAGGTTTCTTTGAAAAGCTTTTGTTCCTTGCTGGTTCCTTGCTGGCACACCGGGCTGCAAAACCTGGGCTGGCCCGGAACTGCAGATACTGCTGGAAGTGTTTCCTCCTTTTGCCTGGGGGCAACAGAGAAAGAGAAAAGGAGACAGTGAGGCCACTTCTGAGCCTTATGTGTTTGCATCTCACCCTTGTAAGAGAGCCCAGGTGACTTTGTTCTCCAGCTTCATTTGTATGCTTGTAGCCAATCCTACAGTGGATCTAAAAACCAATCATTCCTATTGATTTCATTGTGAATTTGCCATGTGGAGCAACAGTCAGAAGAAAAGACTGCCTTGTAGCTATAAGTGTAAAAAAAACAAAACCCCGAGCCTTAAAAAGACCACCAGCAAAAAAAAAAAAAAAAAAAAAAAAAAAACAAACAAACAAACAAAAAAAAAAAAAACAAAAACAAAAAAAAACCCCAAACCTGCTGCGGCTAAAAAAATGTTGGTTTGTGGGGAATAGCTGAGCTCCTTTCCTGCCTCCCCAAAAATCGATGGGAAGAGGACATGGAAAAACACAGCGGGCTCTAAAGTGTAAATAATGAGAGGATGTGATTTAAAAATGGCTCAGCACGAACGGGGCCGAGGCCAAATTTCCTCGGAATAAAGCTGGGAATGCAGCAACTTCCATGTGAGGAGGCTGAAAAAGCAGGAATGAGAGAAAAGGGGGGAAAACGGGGCTGGGAATGAGGACAGAAGGGAAGGAAGAAGCTACAGAAGAGCAGCACTTGCCCGGGGTTGTTTTGGAGCAGAAATTGAGGGAAATAATGAGGGGGAAACACAGAATTAAATCAAATTTTGATGCTGGAATGCATGGAAGAGGATCAGCTCAGGGTTCAGGGTTTTCCAGGGGGTTTGGATGGCAGGGATGGGAAGGAGCAGGGATCATCCCATCCCACCTCCCACAGATGCAGCTCACCCCAGATGATCCCTCCAGGTCATCCAGCAGCAGGAACAGCTGGCAATGCGCTTCCCTAAAAGCGCTCTCCAATCCCATTTCCATGCAAATGTCACCTCCATAAAGAACTGGGAAGTTCAGCGCAGGCTCCAGGCTGGAATTGCTGCAGAATATGTGGGGTTTGGGAATAAGAACCGTATTTTTTCCATAGTTTTGAGCTCCCTGGTGCTCCAGCTGCTCCTTTAACCCTCTCCAGGGCTCGCTGCTCCCGTCAGCTCTGACTCCATGAGGGGGGGAGCTCCAGCTCATCCAGCAGTTGGAATTCCCAGTCCTCATCCCTTCCTTTTGCCCATTATCCCTGGAATGTCACCCTTGGAGCATCCTGATGTCCAGTGGGAACTGTGGTGGTAATGCCACCCTCCCTGCCTGGCTCCACCCTCCTGGAGCATCCCATGATGGCAATTCCCACATCCCATTCCCACTGGGATGAATCCTGGAAAGGACCAAGATAGAGGTGGGAATGGGGCATCCAGGACTGGTGGAAAGGGAGCAGTGGAGCCAATTCCATTGAAATTCCAGTGGGAGGACCTCACTGTCCCATCCCAGGATTCCTCCTCATCCCTCATCCCTCCTCTCCATGATTTACCTTTCCTTGCTCATAAAATGGGAATTGTTCCAGCTTGGAGGAG
This sequence comes from Euphonia xanthogaster, assembly GCA_034509185.1. Taxonomy (NCBI): domain Eukaryota; kingdom Metazoa; phylum Chordata; class Aves; order Passeriformes; family Fringillidae; genus Euphonia; species Euphonia xanthogaster. Next base: position 53,027,900 of record JAYDZK010000268.1, on the reverse strand, counting down.
CCCCTATCCCATTCCTATTCCCATTCCCATCCCCATCCCCATCCCCATCCCCATTCCCATTTCTGTCCCATTCCTGTTCTCATTCCTATCCCTGTCCCAAACTTTCTGGAAAATTCCAAAATCAGCTGCAGAACGGGCATGGGATCCCTGAATCCATGAGGGGATGCCGTGGGAAATGCTCTAATCCCAAGGACAGGCAGATCCCACATGGATGCAGCAGCTTTTCCAAAAACCCACAAGGGCACCAGCGTGGGAGTGGAAAAGCTGCTCCCAGAGGAATTCTGCCACCCTAAAACCAGGAACTGTCACTGTCACCGCCCCATTCCCTCCTTCCCAACATCTTCCCACACTCCGAACTCCCATCCCTGCTGTGGGAACGGGAAGGATCCCAGCGGAATAACCCTGGAACAAACGTCACCACCAGGCTTTTCAGCGAGGTTTTTCAGGGCTTGTTTGGATTTTTTTTATTCCAAATCCCCCAAAGACCCGATCCCAATTCCCCTTTAAACAAGCAAACCATAACATTGGGAATTTGCCACGGATCCGAGATGGATTGAACTCCTCCAACCTCCTTTGGCAGGGAATTTATCGGTGCCATAAATTCCCCCAGACGGGATTGCTGTGAGTGCCATAACACATCCTCCAACCAATCTTTTATCCATCAGGCTTTGTCCTGCTTTTTTTGGGGAATATTTATGGACTGGATATGTTCCGGGAAGAGGGATCACTCCTGAGGGTGTCTCCAGCTCTCCCTGGCCGTGGATAATTTACAGGAAGGCTCAGCCCTGCTCCAGGCTCTGTTTTTGAGGATTTTTCAACTTATTTCAGGCTCAAAATTTGATGTTAGGGACTCTCAGACCTCCTGTTTTCCGCCCCCCCAAAAAAACTCCATGCAAAGGGGGATCCTAAAGCTCCAACCAATCCCAGCAGGAGACTTTAAACCTCATTTTCCTGCATTTCCTTGGATGGGAAAAGCACCAAGGAAATGGACTTGGAATGGGGGAACAGGGAGAGGAATTTTCCCAGATCACAGTTCCCATTCCTGTGGCTCTGCCCCGAGGATCCTGGCTGGGAAAACGAACAGAATCCAACCCTTCCATGAAAAGGAAGGAGAAATCTGCCTGGAAAAGCACCCAAGGCTCCCAAAATTTCAATTCAAGCTGCTCCTCCCAGCCCTGCCAGCAGCCAGGGAGCTCCATCTGCTCCTGAATCCCGCTTGGAGTCAGCTGGCAAATCCCACCTTCCCCTCCACAGGCAGGTGCCAGGGCTAAAAATATTCCCAGAAATGCCCCTTTCCTTGGCAGCCTCTGGAAAAGCTGGAACTGCAGCAGGACGAGTCCCAGGGAGGAGCTGAGCTGGAGTTTTTAGTGGGATGGCTGCCCAAATCCAGGATTTTCCCTTCTCCTTGATCACTTGAATTAATTCCAGTGAATCAGCAAATCCCATCAGGAAAGAACAACCCCAATCCCAACTCCATCGGTATTTCCAATGATCCTGGAGTGTTTTTCATGCTCCCATCAGGAATTAAACTTGGATGGTTACTGAGGGGGAAAATCAAATTTAGGATGGATTGATTTGAAGTTTGGGGGAATGAGCTGTTCCCACATGGACTCACGATGATCCCTGGAAAAATCCGGATTCCCCTTTCCAGCAGCGCAAGCCAGCCAGGCTGAAATAACCAGGAAACACAGGATTTCCATGGTGAAATAAAATATAAAATATAAAATAAAATGGAATCAAATTGAATAAAATGGAATAAAATCAAATCCCTGGAGTCGCTGCTGCCGGAACCATCAGCATTCCCAGGAGTGAGATCCCTATCCAAGGAAAGCGAGAGGCTTTGGCTGCACAAATTAGATTTCCCCAGGCAGCAGCTTAATTAAAACTATCGAGTGCTCTGAGCTTTTGGAAATTAACTTGGAAAGTGTTTGGATAAAGAAAGCCTGGACGGGTTTTTTGTTCCTTTTCTTCTCCCTGGAGTGGAGAGAAAAGGAGAAAAAAACGGGATTTTTTCTCCCTCCTGGGTTCTTTAGAGGGCAGGAAGCCAGCAAATGGGGGGCTGATTTTTATTGGGATAAACCTGGATTCATCATGATCTTGGGTCAACCTTCCCCTAAGTTTTTTATTTGTAACTGCTTGAATTTCTTGGGAAAGAAATTAAAACCAGGAAACCACGGTTCCTCTGGTTTTAATTCCAACCCAGTGCTCTGAAACGCCACAAAAATCCCTGAGGAAAAATAAAAAACCAGTGGGATAATGCACCCAACACCTGATCCAAACAAGAGGAGACGGGAATAAAAAAAAAAGAGGGAAAAAACCACTGGCGCCATTAGGGAGCATCAGGAGGGATCAGATCCACTGGGATGAAGAGGCTGCTCCGAGGAAACAGGAGTGGGATGATCCCGAACCCCCTTCCCGTGGGAATTCTGCCAGGTTGGAGGTGAATTGGCGCCAACCACGCGGTCGGGCGATCAGATTATTCTCCACTCTCGGCATAGCAGATCCAGCAGGGTTTATTAAGGGAAAATCCAAAGGTCCAGGACAGGTGAGGGTGAGGAGGGAAACAGGAGCAAGCAGGAACAACCTCCGCTGAGGAACCAGGGAGGAAGAGCCAGGAGCAGGGCTGGGGCCAGGGAACATAACTGGGGAAGGCAGGCGGGGTCAGGGTACAATTTATCCAATGGGAAAGGGGAGCCAGGGGTGGAGTTAAGGTGGAGTGACACGGGATACACCAAGGGGGGAGCAGAGTGGGAGGGGTCTCTCAGGGAAAGCCAAGGGAGGAACGGGGAGCACAGAACTTTCTGGAACTGGGGGATGAACAGCAGTGGATTGACAGCAGCACATTGGCATTCACAAGCGAAGGCGCACGGGAACCGTGCCGGCCTCTCGCCCGAACGGAACAGCGCTGTCCTCCCGTGGCATTCCAGGGTCTCTTCTCCGTGGCTGTCTCCCACAGCGAATTATTCCCAGCTGCGCCTCCTCGGCTCCGATTTCACGGCCCGGCGATGATGAAGCTGCTGGTATTCCTGAGGGGGATGTTCCAGAGGAGGATGTTCCAGAGGGGGATGTTCCAGAGGGGGATGTTCCAGAGGGGGATGTTCCACAGGGGGATGTTCCAGAGGAGGATGTTCCAGAGGAGAATGTTCCAGAGGGGGATGTTCCAGAGGGGGATGTTTCAGAGGAGCATGTTCCAGAGGGGGATGTTCCAGAAGGGGGATGTTCCAGAGGGGAATGTTCCAGAGGGGGATGTTCCAGAGGAGGATGTTCCAGAGGGGGATGTTCCAGAGGAGAATGTTCCAGAGGGGGATGTTCCAGAGGAGGATGTTCCAGAGGGGGATGTTCCAGAGGAGGACATTCCAGAGTGTCCTAACAGGACACAAAATAAAATGATGCAGACGCTGAAACTCCAAGGTAAGAAGAAAAAAAGGAGGGAAGTTTATTTCCTGACTCCAACATTTATAGACCTACCAAAGTGACAGAGGATTGGAGGGTGACAGCGCCACGTCTCCAATGACGCCGGACAAGACAACACTCCATGAAATTTCTCCTCCTCCAGAGGAGAACGTAAACAACAAATATTTACAGAAAAGTGTGTGAGAAACTTCATTACAGGAATGCAAATGTTGGGAGGCCAAGAAGAACTCAGAAGAACAGGGCGACACCAGAGGAGGATGTTCCCACCTGGAGACTCCGCAGGAAGGAGGATGGGGGAATATTCCATGGATGAACACACCATGGAGGCATCCCAGAGGGGATTTATGGGATAAAACTTCCGAGGAAGTCTGGGAATGAGGAGCAGAACCCATGGAGGCATCCCAGAGGGATTTATGGGATAAAACATATTCAAGGGGGTCTGGAATATGGAGCAGATCCCATGGAGGAATCCAGTGGGGATTTATGGGATAAAGGGGGCCTGGGACAGGGATGTGTCACAGGGAATGCTGATCCCCATGGGAATAACCCACCAAAGTTTGGGACAGAACCGGAATCTTCTCAGTGCCAACCTGGATGGGCTCCATGAGGCTCGGTTTCCCCAAAATCTCACCCCATTCCTGCCTTTTGGGGTGTGCCTCCATCAGCATTCCCAAACCCCAGCAGAAATGCAGGGAAGGGGCTGGAATTCCTTCCCAGGGGAACCTTTGGTGATCCCACCCAACCCCTCCATCTCAGCTCCAAATCCCAGGAAAAATGAGTTCAATTTTCACCATTTCTCACAGGGAAAAACCCCAAATCCCAGGAGATGAAACCCAAACCCCCTCCAATGCCCACTTCCCACAGGCATCCAGCTGGAACCTGCCCCAGAATTCCAGGGAAAAATAAAACCAGCAGCAGGGCTGGCCAGAGGGAAGAGAAGCAGGAAAAAGAAATATGAATAAAAAATCCTTGGATAACCCAAAATCTCCTCCCAGGAGGGGGATTCCAAAGCCATTTTTAATGAACTCCACATTCCGCCGGCGCTCAGCATGGAATTATTGTCCATTAAATAAACAGGGATGATTATTGGGCACACATTCCCAGAGCTGCAGGTCACGGCTGCCAGCTGCTCCCGCCACTTCTTCCTGGGAATTTCTGCTTTGCTCTGCATTTATAGGGAAAAGGAGCTGGTTTGGGGGGGGAAACCCATCCTAGAAAACTTTGGGATCTCTCCCTGGGACAGGGCTGGGTGGAAAAGGAGGAGTTGTAGGGGAAAAAAATCACCCCTGATCCAAAAAAACCTCAGGATCTCCCGCTGGCACAGGGGTTTGGGTGGAAAAGGAGCCAGTTTAGGGGGGGAAAAACCATCCCTGATCCCAAAAAAAACCTTGGGATCTTCCCTGGCACAGGGGTTGTATGGACAAGGAGCCAGTTTAGGGGGGAAAACCATCCCTGATCCCAAAAAACCTCGGGATCTCCCCCTGGCACAGGAGCTGGGTGGAAAAGGAGCAATTTTAGAGGGAAAAACCATCCCTGATCCTGGGAAAACGTCTGAATTTTCCCCTGGAACAGGTGGTTTGATGGAAAAGGAGCCAGTTTAGGGGGGAGAAACCATCCCTGATCCCAAAAAACCTCAGGATCTTTGCCTCTGCAGCTTTTTTCCACGAGCCAGGGAATGGAGGATTTTTTTTTCTCTTTCCATAAATTGTAATTGATTTCTTTTTTAATGGAATATTGTAATGGAATATTGTCCAACGTGCACAGACTCCTGGGATAAATTATTCAGGAGCACATTTTTAAATAATGCAGCCGCTTCCTGCTCGGATTTCCTGCCCCTTAAAACCTGGGATGGGAAGGAATCTCCACCTCTGGAGTCTCTATCTCTCCATGTTCCAAGTGAAGCTGTTGGGAATTAATTGGAAAGGTGAGAATTCATTAAAGTCATTATCCAAGGCTTGGATTTACTCCTTGCTCCAAGAGCTGTGGGTGGGAGAGGAGCAATTCCCACTTTTCCAGAGGATGCTGGATCCAAGTGTGGAGGTAGCAAAGAGGGGATGGAAGTGGAGGAAAATCCAGGCAGGGTCCAGGTGGGATCCATGAGAGAGGGAAAAACCCCGAGCAGGAATTCCTGAGTCCTGGAAAATCATGGCTATTCCCAATTCCTGGGAATTGGTTATTCCACGAGGAGCAGTGGGAAAAGGGGGGTTCCAGGCAGGACCTCGGATGTTCTGGGAATGCTTCACTCCCTATTTCCAAGCCCGTTCCTCAGAACTTCCCAGAATTTCCAAATCCAGGACCGAAATCCTCTCCACAGCTGCCTGGGGAGTGGGGGCAGATTCCTGTCTCATTCCCACATTTTCCAGACCTGGATATTCCCATGATCCATGCTTGCCTCAGTCTTCCCTTCCATGATCAGGGCATTTCCAGTGATCCCTGGATCCAGGTGCCACCATTCCTGCATGGAAAAGAGCTCCAGGCTGCTCCAAAGGCTCTCCTGCATCCCAGGAGGATCCTTGTGGAAAAGGCAGCGGCGCAGTCCCAGGGAATTTCCTCCGAGCTCCCCAAATCCATGGATTCAATCCCAAATTTTCCCGCTGGGACACTTCAAGCTCCAGCACACCCCAAGGGATGAGTTCTGCTTGTTCTGCAATCCTTCCTTTCCCAAATCCCATTAAATCCCTTTATTGGTTCCCTTTGGACACAACTCCTGGCACAATTAGGGAATCATTTCCAAGCACAAAATAATTGCCTCATTCCATCCTCCCTCTCCAAATTCCACATTCCCTTTGCTTTTATTGGGATTTCACCCAAATCTCTGAAATTAAGGGAGAAAAGCCAGCTGGGAGCTCTGGAATGGGGCTGGAGCCTGGGGAAGGGAAGAGCTCCAGCAGGATGTGGGAATGGGGCCATGATCCCGGACATCCTGGGGCTTCCAGAGCTCCTCTCCTCATCCTAAGGTACAAATCCCTCATTTCCTCAGCTCCTAAGGACCTGCCTTGGCTTTGATTCCCTGATTTTAAGCAAATCCCAGTTTTTGGCTCCTTAGGTGTTTGTCCATCCCGATTTTGACTCCTTTTGGATCCCCTGGATCTGCCCAGGCTGCCCTGATGGATCAGGGATGGCCCAACCAGCTCCTGTTGGATCCCTGACCCTCATTCCCAGTTTTGCCCATCCAGGCACATTCCAGCTGCTTTTCCAGCAGGATTTTTCCTCATTACCACCTCATATCCACCTGGATACCAGGCTGGACATGGAATCGATGCCGCCTGTTCCCTCTGATGGATTCCCGAGGCTCCAGGGATTCAATCAAGAGAAGGGACATAAATCACATTAATTAAAGAATTCCCAAACCCCTTCCCGCAGCCCTCGGGATCCTGTCATGGAACGGGAATGTGCCCTCAGCACTCCAAGCACTGCCTGCTGCCTCCCAGAATTATTGATTTCCTGGGCCTGGTTTTTATGGATCTCACAGCCCTGGGAGCATCGGAGCGGGGTCGGGGGGGGTTTAATCAGCAGCTTTTTGCTGGAGCCTGTTTGGGAATTGTGGAATCATGGAATGGGTAGGGATCTTAGAGCCCATCCCTGGAATGGGACACCTTCCCCATCCCAGGATCTCCAACCCAGCCTTGGACACTTCCAGGGATCAGGAATCCCTGAAATCAGCAGCAGGAATCAGAATCCACTGTGTTTTCTCAGGATCCCCCCCAGCTGTGTCCTTGGTTATTCAGGATCCTGCCTCTTGCTCCTTAAATCCTGGAAATTCTGGAATCCTGGGAGTCCTGGAATCCTGGGAATCCTGGGAATCCTGGTATTCTGGAGCATTTTTAGGGATCAGAATCGCGAATTAATGGCTGTGTGGGAATTCTTCTTTCTGAGGTGTTTTTGGAATATGGGATGTGGGGTTTGGAGTGTGGGATGTGGGGTTTGGAGTGTGGGATGTGGGGTTTGGAGTGTGGGGTTTGGAGTGTGGGGTTTGGAATGTGGGATGTGGGGTTTGGGATGTGGGATGTGGGGTTTGGGATGTGGGATGTGGGGTTTGGGATGTGGGATGTGGGGTTTGGAATGTGGGATGTGGGGTTTGGGATGTGGGGTTTGGAGTGTGAGGTTTGGAATGTGGGATGTGGGGTTTGGGATCTGGGATGTGAGGTTTGGAGTTTGGGAATGTGGGGTCTGGAATGCGGGATGTGGGAACATCCCCCTGTCTGGAGCTCCCCTCAGACACAGCTCTGTGGAGCTCCAGGCTGGATTTTGGGGATCGTGGTGGGATTATCCCGCTCTGCTCCTCCCTGGAATGCCATCAGGCCTGGCCGTGTAATGAGCTTGCAAATCCATGGGAAAAAAAGCTTGGACAAATCCATGGCCGCTCCAGGATTTCACCGGCGGCTCTGATGGGATGAATCCAAGCTCAGAAGAATCTGAGGAAAACCTCCTGGAGCCTTGGCTACTTCCCAGGATGGGGCAGCCACAGCTTGGGATCCTCCTCTCCAAATTTTTCCCTTTTTTCTGTGTTTTCCTCGAAATTTCTTCCGGCTCACACGCGGGAAGCTCCTCAGGGCTGGGAAATCAACGTCGCCTCTGGGATCCTGCGCTTCCAACTGGCAGCAACGCCATCCAGGGATTAGTGAGGGATTAGGATGTGGAACAGGACTGATAATTAATTAATGAGCAGGAGGGATAATGAGAACCAGCAAACTGGGATCATCAGATCCAGATTTTTAGGGGAAAAAAAAAGATTGGAAAAGTTCTGCTGGCCTCTCATCCCTTTTGTCGTCCCCCCTCCAGAGCCAGATCCTGCCACTATTCCCTGCTCGTTAAACAGGGAAAAATCCCACAAGGACCACGGTGATTCCAATGGGATCTCTCGGGAAGTGGGGAGCAGCTCCAAGGGGATGCCAGGGATTTGTAGGAATCCTGAGGCCAGAATCCAGCATCCTCCAAATTTTGGGACACACAGAGGTGACAGAGATGTCTCAGCTCCTGCTCCGAGGGTGCGAAGCGAAGAATCCCAATCCCAGTGGGAATCCAAATCCCAGTGGGAATTCCAATCCCAGTGGGAATTCCAATCCTGCGTGGAGTCCAGGACAGTGAGGAAAAGCAGGAGGGGAGCAATGCATGTGGGTTCCTGGGAATGGCTCCACAGGATCCGGGAATTCTCCTGGAGATACTGGGCTGCCTGATTTGGATGGGTCTTCCACTGAATCCCAACGAATTTGGATGGATCCACCACTGAATCCCAGTGAATTTGGATGGATCTGCCACCAAATCCCAGTAAATTTGGATGGATCCACCACTGAATTCCCATAAATTTGGATGGATCTGCTGTGGAATCCCAGGAAATTTGGATGGATCTGCCACTGAATCCCCATAAATTTGGATGGATCTGCCACTGAATCCCCATAAATTTGGATGGATCTGCCACAGAATTCCAGCAAATTTGGATGGATCTTCCACCAAATCCTGGCACTGCTAGAAGAGGCAGGAGCTGGAAAATTTCCTGCTGGAAAACTACACCTTGCTCAGGAATTCCTGGGGCTCCGAGTCGCCCTGCTCCTGCAATTCCCCTTCGGAGAGGGAATTCCAGAGCCCAGCAGGAATTCATGACCCACCCAGCAGAGATCCATGGGGTGAGGAGGGTGAAGGGCTGATCCCGCCTGGAAAAGAACACAGCCGAGCATCCACCTTCTCCTGGTGGGAAAAATAATCCCCAGTGCATGGAAATAATCAGGGACAAACACAGAATTCCCACGTTCCAGCTGGATCTGGCTACAGAAGGACAATTTCCCCATCCCCAGCATCCAGCCCTGGCCATCTGGATCTGATCCTTTTCCTGGAATTTGTCCTCCAACACATCCCAGGATTTTTTTTTTCCCACCCTGGCCCCACAAGCTGCTGCTGCTCCTGGTTTCCCTCTGCCCTAACCCTGTTTTTCCAGCTGATTTATGGAATCATCACACCATTGATTTCCTGACAGCTGCCCTGACCTTTAGGATTTTACAAAATCCAGCTTTTTCCACAGTTTTTTTTTTTCCCCTGGGCCTTGGCAGCCCGGTGAAGGTGACGCAGGGAATAATTGTGGATTTTTCCGGCTCCTGGGAAGCGACAGGATCCGTGTGGGAAGGGGCTGGCAGCAGGAACAGCATCCATCACCTTTTCCAAGCGAAGGCCGAGCGACAGGAGGTGGATGGAGCCCTGCTGGGATGCCGGTGACGCAAGAAATTCCCTGGAAAAACAGCTTGCACATGGAATTAATGGGCATGGTGGCAGCCCAGTGGTTTGATCCAAAAAAAAAAAAGCCTCATCCAGGCTCTGGGAATCTTGCTTTGCTCCCACTTTTCCTCTCCAGGAGGAATCTCAGGGATTCACAGGGAATTTTGTCCCTGGAAAAGGGAAAGTGGTGGCAGATTGAAGGGAAAGCAGAGCCAAGGGAAAGGAATTAAATCAGCTCCATATGGAAAGGGTTTTTTTCCCAGAATTAGGATTCCAGTGAAAACACATGGAAACAGCCACAATTCCCAACCGTGCGGAAAACCACAGCACGGGAGGAGGGGGGAAAATCCCCCAATTCCACTTTCCTCACTTTCCCTGGCTCAGCAGGAAATCAGGAATGACGCCAATGCCAGGTGATGGACAGGGAAGGACTGGGGGCTTCCAGCCTCTGGAACCCTGGAATTTCCTGGGATTTCTGGGCGCCTCCAGTGCGGCTCTCTGGGGATCCCGGGAGTGGCTCCAGCAGGTTGGAAATCCCTGGAATAAATCAGGATGGCACCTCTGAGTAGCGGGAATTGCATGGGAAAAATTAAAATTGCTGCTGAGCTCCCGGCTCTGGGAGCTGCTCCTGACCCATTTCCAGCTGGGAAAAATCCCAGGAAAGGCTTGGTGGAGTTTGGGATTTCTGCCAGACTTCAGCTGTCCCCATGGGGACGGGCCTGGGAAATGTCCCAGTGCCACCAACCCCTCCAAGAAGAGGAGACCAGTGCCCAGAGGTGTCCCCAGTGCCACCAACCCCTCCATGGGGAGGGGACCAATGCCCAGGGATGTCCCCAGAGCCACCAAGCCCCCAGGGAGGAGGGGACCAGTGCCCAGAGGTGTCCCCAGAGCCACCAACCCCTCCCTGGGGTGGGGACCAATGCCTGGAGATGTCCCCAGTGCCACCACTCTTGGAGAAGGCCGTGGGCCCAGAGGTGTCCCCAGTGCCACCAACCCCTCCATGGGGAGGGGACCAGTGCCCAGAGGTGTCCCCAGTGCCACCAACCCCTTGCAAAGGCCACGGGCACGGCTGTGCTCGCCCTTCGAGCCAACCCCAAAATTCCTTCGCTCACTTCCCCCTCTTCCCCAGCTTTACCCTTTGGATCCCTCCAGGGTTTTTTTTGGATGAGCCCCCTCCGCCTCCTGTGCTGAGCAGGCTAATGACAGCGCTAATTACGGAGCTCCATTAACCCCAGGAGCAGCACCAGGGCCGGCTCTGACCGCGCCGCTTTTTCCTCTCTCCAAAATCCCTTTTTTTTTTTTTTTTTTTTTTCCCTGCTCGACAAAACATCCACGAGCGATCCGCAACGCCCCGCGGAGAGCGCGAACCTTCCCGTAATTGCCCGTCCTTCCCGGGGCTCTTAAAAGCTTTTCCGAGGAGGAGAACACAGGCTCCTTGTCAGCCACGAGCCATTACCCGGCTGGGAGGAGCCGCCCGCCCTCGCCCGCCGCCTTTGGGCTTTGGAAATGTTGGATTTTCTGCTCGTTCCAGAGGCTTTCCTGCCTGGAGAGGCAGCTCTGGGGAGAGGGGACAAGTGCCATCATCTCTGCACGGGGAGAGGTGCCCGGAGGTGTCCCCAGTGCCACCAGCCCCTCCACAGGGATGGAACCAATGCCCAGAGGTGTCCCCAGTGCCACCAACCCCTCCACAGGGATGGGACCAATGCCCAGAGGTGTCCCCAGTGCCACCAACCCCTTTTGGGGAGGGGACCAATGCCCAGGGATGTCCCCAGGGCCACCAAGCCCTCCATGGGGTTCACATTCCCAACCCCATGGGAGGCTCAGAGCAGTGCCGGGAGCCCCATGGTGCTGCTGGGGGTGGATTTTAAGGGATCGTTTTAGGAATGTTTGATGTGGGATTCACACCCAGAAACCCTCACAGCCACACCAGGCCCGGGCTGGACTTTCCTGGTGTGGATTCCAAAGGAGCTGGAGCAGCTCCAGGTGGGAATGGTGGCATGGGATGGCTTGGGGTCAGTGACAGTGCCATCCTGAGCATCCTGCTGAGCTGGGAATACCAACCAAAAGGTTTGGGATGCTTCCTTTGGAAACCCTAAACAGCTTTGGGATGCTCCCAGAGCCTCATTTGCAATCATGGCCCGTCCCCACCCGTGGGATGGTGGGGCTGGAACGACTTCAATCCCAAACCTTTCCCAACAACTTCAATCCAAGCCCTCCTGCAGCAGCTCCTTCCTGGCGTGCCCGAGATCAAACCGCTGCTGACTCACGACGCCTCATTAGCGATTCGCCGGCAATTAATTCATCTCTGGAAGCTGCTGGGTCGCTCCTGGGTGATTCGCAACCCCGGATCACAGCCCCGCACCCCCAATCCTGCCAGGAACGCACCGATCGGCCAAAAATCCACGGTTTTTCCTCGTTTTTCACCCCAAGAGCTGAGCCTGGAGACCCCCAGGGCCGGGAGATGGGGTGATCCAGCTGGCACAGCCGGGGCTGCTCGGATCAGGCATTATGAGGTGAAGAAATTTGGGATTTTCCCTCTGGAGCAGCTCCTGGGAGCGGGCGGAGGTGCCGGACGGGAAAAGCGCCACGTTCTCCCTGGAAAACGGGAATTGGGCGATTCACGGAGCCACGAAGGCTCCGGTGCTCCTTTGGCAGCCCCTTGGAGTGGCCTCTCCAGGCAGGAAAGCCTCTGGAATGAGCTCTGGGGTGGAAAAGCTGCGCAGGGCAGCCCCAAAAAGCAGTGGGGAGAGGGGGGATTCGGAGAGACCCCAACCAACGGCAGTGAAAGCCCCGAAGCTTCACTGGCTGGGCCGAAAAAATCGGAATTACGGGAGCAGGGGAACAAGAAAACAAAGGAGAAGCAGAGTTTGAGCAGTCAGCAGGGGGAAACTGAGGCATGGGATAATTCTCTGTAGAAATGCACATTTTAAAGGCTCAAATCCGGTAAAAATTGATCCCGCCAGAACAGTTCCAGCCTCTGTTCCATGCTGGGATATTTGGCCCGTGGCAGATCCAGTTTTCCAGGGTCTGGAAAACTCTGACAAAAAAACTCTGACAAAATCTGGATTTGGGGCCGGAAAGGCCTGGACAATGTCCCTTTGTCCCCGCCGCTGTCCCCAGAGGAGCTGGCAGTGAATCCAGGTCCTCTCTGATTCCGGCAGAGGAATTTTCTCTCAGCCTGGAATTGTCTCCATTTCCCTGCCTGATGCTTTCCAAAGGAGTTTGGAGGGAAGGGAATTCCAGGGTGGGCTGGGACAGGCACAGGAACTCAGTAAGGGAAGGCAAAACCATGGGAAATGTGCCCCAAGGGATGCTCCAAACCCAACATTCCCAGCTCCCAGGGATGCTGCAACCCCAACATTCCCAGCTCCCAGGGATGCTCCAACCCCAACATTCCCAGCTCCAAGGGGTTCTCCAACCCCGACTTCCCCCTTTGGATGCTCCAGCCCCATTCCCCACCCCTCAGTTCCCAGCAGGATCCTCTTTGCAGGGTCAAGCACCTTCCCTGCAGCCTTTTCCCTGTTTTGGGGGGGGTTTGGGATGGGAATTTCACTCCGCAAGAGCCTCAAACTCTCCCCTCCTTCTTTCCCCGCCAGCCACCCCCAATTTTCCACATTTTCGTGCCCTTCCTTTGTTCCGCCTCCTCCTTTCACACTTCTCCCACTTTCCCCTCCAAATGTCACCGCAGGAGAAGAAAAAGTTGGGCCGAGAACCCAAAAGACTCAAAAGCAGCAGGAAAAAAACCCAACCAGGATTATTTTTAACAGGAATGGGAACAATTCCCACCCTAATGATTAGCTTGGATTTTTTCCCTACCAGGAACAGCTCCTGGGATAAGGGAGAGGAGCAAAACCAGCAAGGAAAGGGCAGATTTTCCCCAGATTTTAATTGGATTTTTCTGCAAGGCTCAGCTGGATCCAGCAGCTCCTCGTGTTCTTCTGGGGTGGTGGCACTTCCTGCTTTTCCTGGGAATTTTGCTTTGGGCTGGGAAACCTCCCAGCAGAGGAAGATCTGGGGCTCCGTGGTGGACGATGAGGGAATTGGGATCATTCCCAGATTTTCCCAGAGCCAGGCGGCCTCAATCAGCTCCCATCCATCCCAGATCCCTCTGGAAGGCCTCAATCATCCCTGGATGAAAAGGAGCGGGATGAGGACAGCGGGATCTTCTCTGTGTGCTGGGAAAATGGGATGGGATGAGCACAACAGGATGGGAATTCAGGATGGGAGAGGCTGGAGGGGCCACAGGTCCCCAGAAAACCACACTGTGCCTTCCCATGGAAATTCCAGGATGGAAATACATTCCCGATGCCTGGAGATCCTCTGGAATGTTAAACAGGATCTGCTAAACCGGGATAACACATTCCCAATGCCTGGACATGATCAAGGATGTTCCATAAACCGGGATAGCACATTCCCAGTGCCTGGAGATCCTCTGGAATGTTAAACAGGAGCTGCTAAACTGGGATAACACATTCCCAATGCCTGGAGATGATCAGGGATGTTCCATAAACTGGGATAGCACATTCCCAGTGCCTGGACATCATCAGGATGTTCCACTAAACCAGGGTAACACACTCCCAGTGCCTGGAGATCCTCAGGGATGTTCCACTAAACAGGGAAAACACATTCCCAATGCCTGGAGATCAACAGGGATGTTCCATAAACTGGGATAACAGATTCCCAGTGCCTGGAATGTTAAACCTGAGCCCCCAAACCAGCATAACCGAGGGTTCTACATCCAGGGATCCCAAATCCAGGCGCATCCCTCCCTTCCCATCCCTGCTCCCCCATCCTGACCTCCCTGCTCCCGCTTCTCCAGCGGCTCAGCACTTTTTCCATGTGAAATAAATGTTATTTTCTCCCCGGCCGGAGCCCAATTCATCTTCCTGTCAGGGGGAATCACGGCGAGAGGGCGAGAGCAGCAGCCAGCGAGTGCTTACACACGGAAAAATGGGATAACGCAGCTCCCAGAAATCCTCCCTCCCCTGCTTAATCAGCCCCAAACGCGGCTTGGCAGAGAATTTAACCGGAAAAAAAATAAAAAATAAAATGGGAAGTGGAAAAAGTGATCTCGGTTCCCTCCCCGGGCCCTTTTGTTCCGGAAAGCCCTGGGAGATTTTTGTCTTTCCGTAAAGTTTTATTGGAGCTGATGGTGGGAGGGAGATCCAATTAAACTCCCCCTAATCCCGCGCTCAACTCCACGGCCCCGGTGGGAGATTGGGAACGGATCAAGGTGACAAATGAGGGCAGATAAATGGGAGCAGAGCAAGAGGAGGGAGGGCACGGAAAAAAACGGGATTTAATCGGGAAAGTCAGAGCCCCTGGGACTGGGGATTCTGGCTTTCTGCAATAGGAGCTGGGAAAGCTGGAATTCAACATATCCAGGGATTTTCCTGCTGCCAGGTGGGGCCAGGGATGATCCAGGTGAGATAAAATAATAACATTAATAGAATTAATAATAAAAATTTCTAAGAGAGTTCACCCCCCAAGGAACAGTGTGTCTGCCAGAGCAAACAAATCCAGGGATGTGTTTATCCAGCCATGAGAATGGATCCATGGCATTCCCAAATCCAGCAGCCCAGCCCCTCCTCATCCTCCATGGAAGATGAAGATCAGGGAATCGTGGAATGCTTTGGGTTGGGAAGGGACCTAAATCCCATCCAGTTCCAATGCCAACACTTTCCATTATCCCAGGGTGCTCCAAACTGGCCTTGGACTTCCAGGGATCTTCCACAGCTGCTCTGGAAATTCCTCCCAGCCAGGAATTCCTTCCAAAATCCCATCTCACTGTGCCCTCTGGCAGTGGGAAGCC
Source organism: Euphonia xanthogaster (assembly GCA_034509185.1). Taxonomy (NCBI): domain Eukaryota; kingdom Metazoa; phylum Chordata; class Aves; order Passeriformes; family Fringillidae; genus Euphonia; species Euphonia xanthogaster. The sequence continues at coordinate 53,012,467 of JAYDZK010000268.1, read as the reverse complement.
ATTCCCTGTGTCCTGGCACTCCAGGCTCTCCTTCCCAGCAGATTTCCAGGGTCCAGGGCTGTTCCTGCAGCACCCACAGAGGGATGGGAAAACAAAATCCTGGAATGGTTTGGGTTGGAAGGACCTTAAATCCCATCCAGTTCCAACCATGATACCTCCCTCTACCGCAGGTGGCTCCAACCTGGCCCTGGACACTTCCAGGGATGGAGCGGCCGCAGCTTCTCCAGGAATTCCACCCCACTTTGCCTCAGACCCCAACCCTGCACTCCAATTTTTCCATCAAACCCTGGGAAGAGGCAAAACGAGGTGAATCCCCCCCAAAGCAGCTCGGGGCCGGTTTCCTGGGAACAGCTTCCCTGCAATCCACGTGCTCCCCTCCCGTTCCTCCGAGCAGAACTGAGCCTGGCCTTGAGCAGGAGCTGCTGCTTTTAATTCCCTTCCCACTGAGTCACCCTCCCTTCCCTTCCCTTCCCTTCCCTCCCCGATCCGAGCGCGGCACTCCAACGCACCGCAGCTATTTTGACACACTGAGCAAATATCAATTAATTCGCCTCACAGAGAGGAAAAAAAAAAACACAAACCCACAAAACACAGGGAAAAAAAAAAAACCAACCCCGAAAAGAAAAGCTTAATTGAAAAAATCCCGGGCCAGATTCGCAGCCTGGCATTTGCCAACACAGGCGAGGTTTAAAGCTCCGCTGCTCCTCAAGCGCCGCGGATTTTGCGGCTCCCCCGAGGAAAAGCTTTCTCTGGAGGAGCTGTGTGAGTCACCCGAGACACAACAGGGGGGAAAAGGGGGAAAAGAAGCACTTCCAGAAGGGTCTTGCTTCCCACTGGCTGGTCTGGGATAAGGGAGGTCATGAGAGGACCCCAGAGCTGGGATCCATCCTGAGGCTGTGGATAAAGGACAAGGGCACGGATTTGGGGACCAGGGATGCTGCAGTTGTTGGGTTCCTCCCCAGACAGCCCCAAAACCCCAAATCCACCCCAAACCAAGCAGCTTTTGTGGGACTCCCATCACCTTGTCCTGCATCCCCTGGCAGGAGCATTAATGGGAATAAATTCCCTGGCAGGAATTTAATGGGAATAAACAACCCCCAAATCCTCAGCCCCCGCAGAAGGACTGGATTGAGTCAATCAATGGCTTTGACTCACGGAATTATCTTGCTGTTAAAACGCCATTAACTGACGACTCCCGGCTTTGTTTGGGGGCTTTTCCTCCGCAAGGACGTCACCGGCACCAGGAGGGGACACAAAGGATCCTGGCCCTCCTGCCAGTCGATTGTTGGGGCAGGAAACTGCTCCAGGAATGAAATTCCAGAGTGGTTGGGGAGGGAATGGAGTTGAATTCCATCCTGTTCCACTGGGCCACCTTCCATTATCCCAGGTGATTCCAACCTGGCTTGGGACACTTCCAGGGATGTGGCAGCCAGACTTTTCTCTGGGAATCTCCCAAAATCCATTCTATCCCTTCCCTGTGGCAGTGGGAAGCCATTCCCCTCTTTCCGAGTGTGATTTGCTGCCAACACCCCCCCACCCCCCCCAAAAAAAATCTGCAGTGGGAAAAGGGGAATAAAAAAATCCCCACATCCCAAAAAATCTGTTCACGCTCTGACACCCCTAATTAGGGCCACCCTTGGAGCAGCACAGGAGGGATTCTGAATTCCAAGGAAAAGCAGAACGTGCCAGACTCGCCGTATTTTTAGCCGGCACAACGCCACACTTCCACCCCCCGCTCCCCACCCTCTGCTCTTCACAGCTGCCCCGAGCCGGGAGCGTCAGCGCTTCCCGAGTGAGAACGGGAGCAGGGAAAGGTTATCCAAGCTGTCAGGAAGGGTTTTTTCCCCTCTCCCGGAGATGGGAAAACAGCGGGATGCGTTGGGCATTGGCGCTAACGAGGAGCGGGTCCTGACGCTGAGCGCGGGTGACACCGGGGACGGCCCTTGGTGGCAGCCAATTCCCGTGGTGCCTGAGTGGATTATCCCGAGTGTCTGGCACTGGGAAGCCCCACTTGGAGAATATTCCAATGATTTAAGTGTGGCCCCCAGCGTCGTTTGGAGAAGGGAATTCCAAGGGGAAGGGATGGATTTGGGATGTTTCCTCACTGGGTGTTTATGGAACAGCTGGGGAAATTTAAACTCCCATTAAATGCTTGTTCCTCAATTTCAGGAATTCGTTTTCCCTTTAACCAAAATCCCCCAGAGCTTGGTCTCGGAGCAGGAATTTGCAGTTCTGTGTCACAATGGGGTCTTGGAACAGTTTGGGTTGGAAAGAACCTTAAATCCCAGCCAGTCCCACGGGCAGGGACAGTTCCCACCATCCCAGGTGGCTCCAAGCCCAGGGAGAGGTTGGACAAGGAATTTGGGATGTTGGGGGATGAGAAGCTCAGTTTGACCCAGAAATCCAACAGAGTCCTGGGATGAGCAAAGAGTTGGAGTTGTTGGAAAACGGAAGCTCCAGGGAGAGCTCAGAGCCCCTTCCAGAGCTTGAAGGAGCTCCAGGAGAGCTGGAGAGGGACTGGGGACAAGGGATGGAGGGACAGGAGCCAGGGAATGGCTCCCACTGCCAGAG
>JAYDZK010000268.1:52931474-53009796 GCA_034509185.1 Euphonia xanthogaster | reverse complement strand
AAAAAAAACAAAACCCCGAGCCTTAAAAAGACCACCAGCAAAAAAAAAAAAAAAACAAAAAAAAAACAAAAAAACAAACAAAAAACAAACAAACAAAAAAAAAAAACCAAAAAAAAAACCAGTTAAAAAGGAACCCAGAACTCTTATTTGCATTAGATAAGCATCTTGGCATATTAAAACCACCCTTGAGCACCTCCAACTGAAAATTAAAAGAAAACCTATGTTTTGTCACTGAAGCTAAATATGTTTTTATGAGTTGTGGACATTGTTGATGTTATAATATATCTCATTCCAAATCATAACAGATGAGTGATCTCTAAATTGTTGGTTCAAATGAGATAATACTCTGTCATACTTTCCTTTGCAACACTAATCCACACAACTAGCACAACATAAATGCAATCACTGGCTGGTAGAAAAGCCTCAAATACTATTTTAAATCCTGCAAGTATGGCTGGTACTCAAACTGACAGCTCAGTGCTCTGTCATTTCCCACCACCAATCTTATTATAGAAGTAAATGGCTCTATCTTATTTTACCCTCTTCCATACATGATGCACTTAAAAGGACTTAAAGAATCTAGTAAATGCAAATATATGGTACAATGAACAGTTAAAAATGTCAATTGAATTAGTTCTTGTGTGATATCTTTTCAGCATACAATGTGAACACAAATGCTGCCTTTTATAGAGGTTTATGCATACGAGGAACATGAAGTGGAACAAATGAGATTTGAATTTTATTATTCTTTTATGGCATTGCACTGCAGACAGTTTTTATTTTTTTTTTTTAATTAGCTCCTTCCTCAACACCTTTGGCAACTCTAAACAATTCAGAGAATCTTGTCTTTTTTTTTGTTTTTGCTGTTGTGGTTGTTTCTTCCACAGAGAAGTAGCTTTTGCAAGTGGCAGGAAGTTTATCACCTAGTTTAAAAATGATCCTCCAATTACACAAACAGCACACAAGGACTGCAGTGTGGTCTCCTCAGAGTCTTAAACACAAAGCAGCTGCCAGATTCACAGTGACAAATCTATCCCAAGCCCTAGGAGGTGCCAGGGTTGGTAAAACTTTGCTTCCCTTTTCATGAGGTTTCCTCTAAGAAGAAAACTCAACAGGAGGAGTTTGCTGGAGTGGGGCTCAGGGAGCTGGCTCCCCACCAGCCCCTCAGATCACCCAAGCAAGGGCAGGAGGGACCTGGTGCCACTGCACAGCTGCATCAACCTGTTGCTGCCTCCTGGCCTGGTGTCACACCTTTAGCAGTAAAACCCAAGCTGGATATGAAATAGAAGTGAAACTCATCTTTCCCAGGACTTCAAAGCAACTGGCGGTATTTTATATCAAAATAAATAAACAAAAGCATGCAGACAGAAGCTGGTGTTTATGCTATGCTGCATGGTGCAGGGAGGGGGAATAGTCCCTTTAAGCTCCTTTCTAGACAGCACATCCCCACACAACTTCTTTGTTGAGAAACTTCAGGGACACGGTGTCTTACAAGGATTCCCTGGGGCTTCCAGCCTCTCCCTCACTTCACAATGTGTGGGCAGGATACAGCTGTTCAGCCTCACTGCGTGGTCTTCTCAGCCCAACTGTTCACATAATGCAAAAATTACATCCCTCAAGGCACTATGGAAATTCACATCCTAAGACAGTTTCAAATGCCTATTTATTTCACAGCCTAGTGCAAATATTACATCTGCCTCAGTATCCACTGTTTCAAATGATACCACAGTGTCTCAGATTAAGTATGTGGGATTTCTTTTGTACCTAAAAAGGACAAGGAATTTCTTTGTCTTTTCAGAACAACAGAAAAGAATTTTTTTTTTTTACTTTTTTTAATTACAGTGATGCCTGCCTCCCCCCCTGCCCCCCTTCCCCCCCCCCACCACTTCAGGTTCTTTCATGGCAAATTCAAACATCAGGAAATTTCCGAATTGCATAAATGGTCATTCTGGGGGTGTAGCACAGCTCAGCAGAAAGGAGCATTTTAGGTCAAATATTGCACTGGAGCCTGTTCACCTACTCCAGCTGAGTCCCCATTTGCAGGAGAAAAAAAGCTGTCTGCTGCTGTACATCATAAAAACAAAACCTGGTATTAAAGAGAAGGTTCTAACTCAAGTTTTCAGCAATTACATTACTTTGGAAAAGTAGCCCATGTTTTCAGCATCCTTTTCAAGCCTGGGAAGCAAACACCAAAGGAGGATCTCAGCTCAGGCAGTCTGGGGAACCTCTGTCCAGCATCAGCCCTGACTGGGCTCCTTGTGCAGCCTCAGGTCAGTCAGATGAGGACACATCCCCAAACAGAGAGGCTCCCCCATGCTCACACTGAATGCAGGTCCTGAACACACCACTATGCTGAGGAGGGTTTGGGGTATAAGAGGTTGTTTGCTGCCAGTTCTGTACATTCTGCCAATCTCTTTTGCTGATGTCAACTTTGAACTTCAGAAATGTTGTTCATACATATCCTTTAGCTCAGTTGTGGAAGAAAAGGGAATTTGCCAGGTTATGCAATGAGGAGTTTGGTAAAAAATATGATTGCAAACCCAGGCTGCATGAAGTGGTCAGCAGAGAATCCTGGCAAGGATTCTGTGTTAAACCCCAGATTTAGTTCAACCCATCAGAATAACAAAAGAGGATGAGAGACTGATATTTTGACAGAATCTGCCTCTTCAGAAACAGCAGGTGCTGCCAAAATAGTAGGCTCTCTGATCTGTATTCCTCTGTTTTCGTGATGGAAAGGGATGTTTAAACTCTACAGTTGCAATTGACCTAATGAGCCAAGGCTTCTTCCTGATAATTGACAATTTTCTTGATCTTCTTTCTTTCCAACACTCCCTCTCCCCAGATGCCCATTCTTCCTTCGAATCTCTCTGTGGCCCCTAAGCTTAATTAGATCTTGCAGGTTCTTTTCCTGTGGTGTGTTCACCACTGCAGGTTTTGTTTCCACTCCAGGTTTGCCTTTCCTTCAGGCTCCACCTGTAGTTCAAAGATGCTCCGCTGCTCTTTGCCATGGGCCCCTCACCTGAGCTACCCTTTTATAACAGTTGCAGCTGCTGCCCCCGTGCTCTGTGCACAGCTGCTGCTCACCTCAGCACTCATCAAGGGGTATTGAGGGCAAAGAGAGAGCATGAAACAGTAACCCTGGGTTAAAACTAAGGTAGGAACCTGGGCTTCATGATAAAATGCCAAGAGAAATGGGATTAACGGGGAAATATTATCCAGGCCAGCTGAAGTGTGTGCAAGGCATTACACTCCTCACAGGCAGAAAGACCTTGCCCAGAGCTGAGGTTTGGATGTCTCTATGACTTAAATCCTTTATTCCTCCTCCTGTTTAAACATCCAAGTCAAGAATTTAGGGGTACAGGAAGCAGAGTGGATATTTGGCAATATTGCCTGCCCTGTGATTAAGCCATGGCACAGGATGATGAGCCAGAGAAAACCCAAGCCCAGCACCTGAGGGCAAGCAGAGGGGGTGGTGGGGGAGTGCTGACTTCCAGCTCCTGCTCCCTAAATTTCCTAGAGACTAGACCCAAGGCAGAATTTTCTTCTCCCCCTTATGACAGCCTTACTCTCTTGTCCAGAGTTGTACTTTCCGCTGATTGCTCTTCAAGGAGCCCCATAACTGTATTCTAACCTCCTGCAAAGTTTCCTAGCATCAGCATATTATGAAAAGTCAGCTTTGAATTGTCAGCTCTCTGTAGCAGAGTGGTAGGTGTGTTTTGAGAATGCTTAGTTGAACTAAGGCCTGCAGGGTAGGGGATTTTGGAACTGAGAAGGCTGTGTTTCTGTAACTCCCACCAAGAACAGGGAGGGTGTAGACACCATCCTCTTGGCCAAGGTGCCAGTACTTATATTCACTCTGCAGTACAGCAGAAATTACCTACAATAGCTTTTGCAGAACATTTACTTTTTTTTTTTTTTTTTTGAGGGTATCTTGTGTTCTGACCTGTTTAGTTAGAGATCTGCTGGTTCATTTGGTTTAATTGAGGATGACAAAAAGTCTTCTTCCAGACTACACAGAATATCAGGCTTGGTACACCCAGCTGTGAGGAGGGAAGAAAGGAGGCTGGAGGCAGACATCTCTACGGGAATACCGAATAAAAGGTGGCACTCTCTGAAGAGCACAGTGCTTAGAGCAAACCAAGTCAGACTTTAGACACAAAACTCTCTTGCCCTACAATTCATCAGCCACTTACTAATAACATAAGATAGGGTTTGCCACAGCAGCTTCCCTGCTGCAGACCCCAGCAAAGACAGCAGCTTGTCTGCTGGCTGAGAGATGCTTTGGCAGTGCTGACAGCTTCCCTTTGGCTTCCTTTCCCTGATGTACCCTGCCCTGCAGTTTTTGGCAGCACAAGTGGTGACTGCAAAGCAAGCAGTAGGAATGAACTTTTAAAAGGGGGGCACAGAGTAGCAGCTGTGTTAGTTCTGACTATTTAAGAGCATTTCTCTAAAGAGAGGGCTTTCAGTAGCAAGGGATGCATTAACAGGTTCAGGGTACATACAGTGAGGAGAAACAGGCAACCTGTCCTGTGTTTATCAGCTGCCATGCTGGTAACCAGCTTTGGCAGAGCAGCAGAATAAGTCAGGAGTCCAGGGAACAAAGGAGGCAGATTTCTTTCTGCAGTGCTTAGCTTCTGTATTTGCAGACTGTCTTGCTAAAGACACAAGAGAGGAGGGAGATGATGGCTGTGATAATCAGTATAGCAATTTAAGGCTTAGGGAAGCTGGATTCCAGTTCACCTGGGAGAGGGCAGGCACTTCCAGAGGTTGTGTGGAGAGCAAATACAGTGCCAGGTTTTACTGGAAGCACACAGGGCATGGAGAGGCGATGAATTGTACAGAGGTGACACCTGCTTTAGAGGGGATAGCACTGGGGTATCACAGTGTAGACTTTTAGCAGTGCTCTGGGCACACCCAGCTTCTCTAAATCCATTCAGCACAGCTCCTAACACAATTACCATAGCCACATTTTCGAGCCAATGCTACGTCAGGAGCACTCTCTATATGGAGCTCTTTGGAAAATTGGCTCCTATTTTTTGGCAGTAATCGAAAGCTGAGCTGTTAGGAAAATGGGAGCTCTAAATGCTTGGGTGACATTTCTCAGCATTGCTCACAAATAAGAGAACCTGTAAGCCACAAAGGCGGTGTCATCAGCCTTCTTTTAAGGATATCATCATCAGGCAGACTATTTGCTCTTCTTTTTTGTCCTGATGAGAACTAAAAGACAAAGTTAGCAGAAGCAGAGTGACAGACCACGACACCATTCAGGTTAATATATCCCCTACTTAATGCACAGCTGTTATGTTAACAGAAACAGCACTGATGTGCATGTAAGTAGCAGTAGGTGTAGTGTATCACTGTTCCTTTAAATGAAAGGATCACCAGGCAGTTATCTCCATCAGATTTTATTATGTGACATTGGATGAACAATTACATACTGTGCAATAAGCTAAGTGAGATTTTAATCGCTGCTGCATTTATGGATGGTTTATCCTGACCTTTCATAGCCTTAGAAACCAATAACTGAAGCAAAACAAAGTTTACCAGCTCCTCTCAGAAACAAGTCATATGAGCATAATCAAATCCCAGGCATTAGTAAAGCCTGGATTCCTGGGCTGATGAGGAGCTGAGAGACTTTCCATGTCAGATGGGGCTGAACAAGCCATATATTTTCTTTTTGACAAAATCTGAACAAAAGATATAGGGTTTATGGTTAAGGCCAAATCATCACCTGAAGTAAATTACACCGAATTTGCAGCTTTCATTGTCTGCATGCTTCTTTAATAAGACAATAGTAAGCTCCATGATATCTTAAATGAAGCATAATTATTCTGAGACATGATGTACCTAAGAATAGTTATGCAGAAATTATGCTAGATAAATGTCATTCTGAAAAGGGAGAGCCCTGTCTCAGAGAGATTCCAATTCTATAGAAAGATTCTCTTAGATATAAACATTTGTTCAAATCCACATTTACCTCAGCAGCAGAGCTGTGAACAAAACCTACAGTCTCACCTTTTCTCTCTCCTTATTATATCACCATGGCTCTCAGGAGAGGCAAATGGGATGACAAGGAATGAGAAATGGTATTCAACACAGTTTTCCCTTTTTTTTTTTTTTTTTTTCGCTAGAGTCCCACAGCTCTCATTAGGACTCTAATCCAGAATTTTCTTAATTCCAGAAATCTTGAAATAAGAGTTGTCTACCCTTCATGAGTCTTTTGCATGCCCCTGATTTATTGACCTCCATGCTTCTGGCAATCAAGTGATATCTTTTAACCATAATGTGTTCAGGAGGCAACCATTTGAAGTAAAAGACTTGAAGAATCACTACCACAAAGCTAACTTTAATGGTAATCCCTTTTCACTGTAGTCCTGTTTGTACACACAGGAATGCAAAGCTGCCCAATTTCATTTTATTTCAGACACAAAGGAAATAACATACTGTGATTCTCTCTTTTTCTTTTTCCAAAAGGGAAGGCACACTAGCAGTCTGCCTGCAGCAAACCTTGTCTACCTGTGGTCTGTCTCAGAAGAGTGGCTTTCAAGGCCTCTCACAGGCTGCCTCAGTCCAGACTTGGTGACAGAACTGCCTACAGCAATATTTAGCCATTTTATTTGCCACCCTCAGCTGCAAATGCAAAGGAGCAGACACACCTCAGATAAAACTCACCGCAAACATTCACAGAAGGCAATCACTCTGATCTGACCCACAAAAGAGAGAGAAAATGCACATATCCCATGAATTTGCAGGCATCCAGGCACTGCTCCTCGCAGCTGCACAGCTGTCCTTCACACATGAAAGAAACAGGTCCGGCTACCAAACTTCTCTTTCAGCTTTTCCTTCTGTACGGCTCTGTTCAGGTTTCTCCAAACCACAGCCCTGCACAGCACTGCAGCTGCCTGCCCCAGATCCTCAGCAGCTGTAACCCAACCTGGCTCCATGGGTTTCAAATGCCTTTTCCACCCACTGGAAAACCCATCGGCAAGTTGAAAGTACTTCCCTCTCCTCCCTCCCCGCCTACCACACAAACACACACAGACACATCCACGTACATGGTGAATGGAATGAGTCCAAAACGTTTTTCTCAACTCTGGTAGCAATATTTATTTTTTCCCCCCTCTCCAAACTAGCTTGGAAGGAAAACTTTGAAAGCTTTCCAAAGCAAATGTTCCTGGGGCAAGAGGGATGAGTATAAAGAGCAGCTAGAGCTTAGTTCTGCAAGAGCTTCTAACATGGAGACCTGAGGCAAACGTCCGTTTCTCCTTTTCTTTCCCTCCTGCTACAAATCTGTATTGTACACACCAGTGCATCCTTCTGCCAGACACTCCTCATTGCTGCCAGGTCCCTGAGGATGTGGCAGCTTCCGCCAGGGAAGTGGAAATGTGCTGGTCTTACATTGTTAACAGTGACTCTCCCACAGAGAGCTGGGGAAAGAGACCCATTTTCCTTAACTCATGTTAAGCTGAGGAACAGCTGGGACAGGCAAAAGAAACATCTCCCTCCTGGAAAAAACTGCTGGAAAACCAGAGAGAAATGTTCCTATGTTGGAGTAATTCGTATAAGAACATAAAAGTGGAGAGATGGAGGAGGTGATATCTCTGGTCCCCGTTTTGTCCTTTTGTGGGCCTTGAAGTGCTTAAACCAAAGAGCTTCTGATTTTCAGAATTGTACAGTATTCCTACAGTACCATTGTACTGTAGGAATAGTAGCCGTCTCAGATGAGAAAACATCATTAAAGTGGGAATGATTGCATGATAGGATGGAGAGAAAAGGGGTCAAAAGATAACAAATCCTTCTGGTTTGATTTGGCCAGCCCTACCTTTGCTCTGGAAATTGTGCAGCTTTCCAGCAGAGGAATTGCAGCTGGGCTCGGTGAGGTGAACATGCAACAGAGAGTTCAGGGTGAGACCTTGACCTTTGGTCACTCCATCATCTACTGCAAATTCAGAGCAGTGGTCTCTGAGCAAGTAGTGAGTTCTGTGTGACTCCCTAATCACCACCCAGGGCACAAATGGAGCCATTTTCTGAGTTTATGTGGCTCTGGGGCCAGTATGATCCCATGTTAACACATGTAAAATATTCAACAGATGGAGTCTCTCAGTGCTTTTGCAATACAAACCACCATAAGACTATTAATGAGGCACTATCTTTTAAATTAATCTTTCCAGCATGAAGTTGGTGGTGATGGGCTATAAATACATCTCAGATAACCATATTATCTGAGCATCTTCTGGGCAAATCAAACTCATGCAAAGTTTTTAGCTGATTTCATCATCCCTTTGCCTCTTTTCCTTCTGTGACACTTTAACACTTCTTGGCATATAGGCTGCTTTTCTTGCAAAAATTTTGTTGCAATCAAGTTTTTAAATTACTTTTTCAATTGGATTTGAAAGATGCAAGTCTGATGGAGGGAAAAAAGCTTTGACTAGATACAGTTGTGGCTAGGGGCTAATAATCCCCAAAGACACTTAAATGAATTGTAAATTTATAGATAGGATTTTGATGATGTTTACTTTTTAATTTCTACATTCATAATGCTCTTCACACAATGAATAAATGCAACAATACTTGTGGAAGATGATGTCCTGTTGAAAATTCTGGCCATCTGTGAGGCTGGCTTTATCTATGACTGATTCCTTTCCTTTGTAAGCAACCCTGGGATTTCCAGATTCACCAAGTTGTCATCTTCCTTTCCAGCATACAACAAATTTGTAACATACCATAGGCTGACTTTATTAGATTAATTAAAGAAACCTATTAATTTCCAAGTAAATGAAAAATATTTTTAATCATTGCCTGTGAACCACTTAGCACATTAACTTGTCTCTCTGAAATCATTTACTTAAGTGTGCCCTCAGTTTGCTTAATCCATAACTGGTCAATAGTATATTAATATTACAGTCTCATTTCAGATCTAAGCATGTCTGAGCCTATTAAACTGTCACCCTGGATTTACTTGGAGGGAAAAATTATCTGCATTCAGAGATAGAAGGAGAAAAGTATTAAAGTGAATCAAGCACTAATGAAATTAATCCTAATCATCATAAGTACTTTCAACGGCTGTCACCCAGTGGGAGATGCTGCTACAGGAAAATTCTTACAGCTCTATTGTTTTTATGGTTGAGCTCTGGAGCTCTCTCAGCTTTTGCTTGATCCAAAGAGACTGATAAAACTCTGGTGATCATTTAGAATCATTTAGAAACATTCCTCTTTTTTTTTTTTTTAATCTAATAATCAACCTTAGAGACAACCTTGAAACCAGTTTAATGTAGGTCAGACCTACCCTAGTTAGTGTTATAATTCATTCAAACTGGGAGACTCCATCTCTTGCTGTTTACTTTTACTGCACTGCTCGTGAACATAATGTGTAACATTTACAGGTCTATGACAATAGGAAAGAGAAAATCAGGAGAAAAATTACCTATGTCCCTGCAGTGCAAGATACATAGATATGTAGATATATGTAGCTATTTAGATATAGAGCCAGTTCCTGAGCTGTGTAAATCAGAATGGGCACATGGTGCAGTAAAGCCAATAAAACTATGCAGCTTTATATCAGTGATGTAAGCTCATCCCTTACAGCACTCCTTCACACAAATATCATATAATCCTTTAATAATACTTGAATTCAAAAATGTCTTTTTTTTTCCTTCCAACTGCTGTAGTGACAAGACACTAATGTGTATCTTGTTTAATACTATGAAACTTTTGAAGGGCTCCCCCACGGATCTTCTTTGAATTCTCCAGTGGTCTACAAACTCCAGTGTTGTATGGATTAAACCTCTGATGAAGAGGAACATGACAATGGGAAAGACAAAAAATAGCAGCAGATCAAAAGAAGTTATCTCTGAAAACAAATTCAGCACTATCCACAACTAAGTAACATTTGACATTTAAAAAATATTTGATCAGTGTTTTGGCTTACAGAACTGCTTTAGGGGCACTGTGATGTGTAAATTAAATTCAAATGAAGGTTAAATATAGTTCTCTGAGAAAGACTGCACAGTTTAAATTACCTAATTATTTGGACAAAATCTGTTCTCCTGTAATTAAATGTATACAAAAGAATGTGTCTTTTTACTAAGTACATTCAGAGAGGAGATGTTTATCAGCAAATGGTAACTTCCTCTTGAAGATTGTAAAGATACTGTCATCACTCAGAGCTGTGCAGGGTGGAAAGTTTGTTCATGCATTTGTCAGAGCTCAGCTGAGGTTGAATGAAGTGAGACAGAGCATGCCTGTATTTTGCTGTATGCAGCCTCCAGGTCCTGATCTAGCATTTTAATACAAGCCTTGCTTTAACTTTTTGTCTAGAGTTCATGCCTGTGCAGGAAGGGATTGGCTGCAGCCAGCCTATGTGCCCAGGCAGTGCTCTGGTCATGAAAAGAGCTGGTAATTCATCGAATCCATGTCTGCTGTGATGCCCAGGAATGGATTTCTGCCTTGCATCCAGCTCAGACCCTCTAACTCTGCAAGTGTTCCCAGGCTTTGGAAGAATGACTGCTGGAGTGAGTTACAGCCCATGTGAGTAAAGGGGTGAGAGTCTGGATCACTGGGGTTTGTTTAGTCTATTTTTAAATGTGTTGAGTGAGGGGATTGTTACCATCTTTCTGTGGGAGACTCCTCCTGAGCCTAGCAGATGTCAACAGCAGGATATCTTTTACATGATACTGTGTATGAACTTTCTCTTCATCTTGTCCATTCCTGTTCGGGTTTTTTTTTCACTTTTGTACACCCATCAATATTTACACTCTGTAATGTTTCTGTTTCTTTCTCCAGAGCCATTGCTCAGTCTCACAAACTGCAGCTCTTTCATTCTATTTTTGGTGTCAGTCCATCTGCCTCCTTTCTGCTTTGGGAGGTCACCCTTCTCACCCTTTTCTTCCTCCCCCCAGTTTGCCAATTCTGTTCAAATCTGTTCTGTGTGGCTGACACACAGAAATGTCAGTCTTGCTTAGGGCTCAGAGCTCTATGCCATCAATTTAATATTGCAGCACAGGTACAATACACTTGGATTGTTCAATTACTGCTCATGAACCAAAATCTCACTCTCCAAAGGGCTGGAAATTAAGTCTGCACAGTATGCCTAAGCTTCACAATGCCATTCCCTGCAGTAAAGATGTGATATGGAATAGAGCCCTGGAAAATAAAATAATAAGCAAGCTCATATTGCTTAAAATTTTGAATTTTCCAATATGTACCTGGAATTATGCAAATTTTCTGTGGTTTCCCAGGTTGGAAGAGTAGCATCGCCCTGGATGTCTGGTCCCCAGTCATAATATCTGCCATAATTATATTAGGGAAGAAATTGCATGCTCATTAGAAAAAGAGCACTGGTGCACAAAACTTTTGTCAGGGGGGCCCAGAGCATCTGAACTGCATGTGGGAAGAATGTTTGGATTTCACATGTGACCAGAAGAGGTTTTTCAAAGTGAGTGGGAAATTAAAGGCAGCTCAAGAAACTTTCCTACAAGTCATTGTACAAACCACTCTTTTCATTCGAATTCATTCTGCAGAAAATGAGCTTACTTAATGAAAGAGAAGAAGGAGAGGGGAAAAAAAGGATTTATTGCTAATAGTCATAAAAGGAAACTATAAATCTACCAGGGCCCTGCAGTGAGTCTAATAGTGAGTTAGAACAAATGCAATCAATATGAATGTATTCATTTATTCTGTCTCAGCCACAATCAATATGCATGGTATCTCAATGTTGAATAGGAAGGCACAGCTTTTGCCCCAGTGAGTTTAAAATAATTCAACAGAACTCCTGCTGAGTTTTGATTGAATAATAAGTTTGGCTCTAGCTAGAGAAAAATGTGAGGACAAGCAATATGCTGGCAGGGAGCAAAGCTGGGAGCCAGCATTTCTAGGAAAGGGATGGTTTCAGGAAGGCACAGGAAGAACAGAGAGGTTAAGGATGACTCTGAGCAAGAAAGACAGAAGTTCTGCAGTTATTTCTCTGGGTAGTGGAAAAAGTCCCTTTTGAAGAGGAGAAGGGAAGCTGACCCTAACCTTGGTGCAGCATATTCTCATTATTCATTTACTGTGTCATTCTTAATTGTCTCCATAGCTCCTGTCCCATGGCTACATGTGCCCAGAGGGGAGGAAGCAGCACCACCAGAGCTGCCAGAGCAGAGAAGGAGGGGAGACAGACCCCATGGAAATCTGGAAGCGGACTGGCTCCCAGCCTCACACCCCAGGCAAATATGTTTTAAAGAGGAGGCATGGACGTGGCAGGGGAGGCCTCCACTTTGCTTCCTGTCACTAAGCCTGCTGAGCAAGCAGCCTGTTGCATTTTCCACTGGCTTTAATTTGCAAATAGCCTTAAAGCATTGCTGAAAACAGCATGGGAATTTCCTTTTAATGGTGGTGACAAAGGTTGGGCTGTCTGTGTAAATCTTGCAATGTAATCACTGAACAACCAAAGAGTACACAAGATGTCATGTAGGAACAAAGAGGTCACCCTGAGCAGGGGAGGGAATGAAAGCAGAGAAAAGGATTCATATTCCCTGAACAAAGCCTCTGCACTGTCCTTTCTGGACACTGAACCTATGTGGGTGCAGTTAAAAATCAAAACAAATAAATAGAACTGTTTCACATGCTCTTGAATTTACCTGCCTGAGCAGTGTTCTTTGATCACCCAAACAGACAGCCTGAAAGGAGTTCAAAAAGCAATTCTGTATCTAGCTTCTACTGAAATTCAGGGGTGCTGGCCATGTAGCTACTGTCTTGAAGGCCCACCCACAAGCATGCCAGACATACCTCCCCATGGCCCCTCTCTTTTCCTGGGGAGAACCTGAAAAACGCCTCTTGATGAGCTCTCCAGAACTAATCACCATACACTGCTTATCCCTTCGCTTTCCAGGCTGGTGATATTACGGTTATTATCGTGTCCTGTCAGGCCTTCAGTTTGTTGGACTCCTAATGAGAAGACCTAATTCCTTCCCTGGCTGTTTGGGAGGCTTGGCCAGTGGTGCTGTGCAAATGAAGAAGATGGTTATTACTATGATCATGATTATGTTTCATTAGTAATAACAAGGAACTCTGGTCAGGTATGGCATATATACAGGAAATGAGAGAAAATACTGACTTAAAAAGAAGGTTACAGAAACTGGTACGTTTCATCAAATGAGAGGAGAGATTTGCATGTGAAACAGAATGTGATGGTCGTGGCAAAAAATCCCTACTATGACTAACTCCAATTTTAAAATTATTTAATTTTGCTATGCATTTTAGCCCAAGGAACACGGTCTTCCTGCAAGCATGCAGGCAAGGTCATGAATTCCTCACGGAAATACTTGGAGGAAGGGAAGGGTGAGCACATAAATTGGGTGATTCATGTTCCAATGAGAACTCCACTCCCCTGAGTGAGAGGAGGGCTCAAGGAGTGAGCTCCTTTCCTGTGCCAGAGAGACCAATGACTACGGAAGCAAGTGAAAGGCCAGGCAAGTTAAGGATGGTCTTTTCCTGCTGCAAGCTCACAGCTGCTGGCAGTCAGTAGGTTTTGGCTCCCAAGAGGCCCAGATGGTGCCTGGACACAGCAGTGGTGATGATCCCACAAAAGATCTGCCTCACCTTTCTGATTGCTCATGAGCTGTGCTGTACCAGTGCATCTGGGCCAGATGCAAATGCATTTCAGACAGCAGAGTACAGGGGGAAAGAGAGATGCCAGTTCCCTGTCAGGTACAGTTAGGTCATGTTCAACTGGTGATAGTTACCCAGTTATCTCCCCACAAGGGATGTGATGGCCACAACTATTTAAAACATGACACAACAAATACTTTCAAACACAAATTTGCTCACAGCAGCTTGCTTTCATGTTTCTCTTCAAGAACTGATTCTTTGCAGCTCATGGAGCAAGACTGAAGCCAGAAAAACCTGTTGATGCCATGGGAAACCCCTTAGCAGCTGCAAGGGGCTGTCTGTAAAGCCCTTTCTAAGCAACGAGTTACTGAAATTAATGTTTATCAAAAACCAATATGGACACTATCCCATTCCTTGGATTTCCAGCACAGCAACAAGATGTGAGTCAGAGAAGTGCTGCTGTGTCCCACTTAAACACGGATGGAGAAACCCAGCAGAACAACATGCCAAAACAGCCATGTATTGTATCTGTTTATTGTTTTACATTCTGACATCCATCCAAAACTCTCATTGTGATCCATCTATGCCCCAAATATGGTCTGACTTATTTTTCCAGAGAAAACCAGAAAACTCATTATCTTTAGAAGACACAAACCTGCACCTGAATATAAACCTAAAAAAACCCACATATGAGGTCCTGTACTGGAAGGTAATTTTTGCAAAAAGTTGCAATAGATGATGCTTCTCCAATATTCTTGTTTGCTCACAGTCTGTTCATAGGACACCTCAGGTATCTGAACAGAGAAATAGCTCTGCTTCATGTCATCAGCAAAGCCTTGGAGGAAAATCATGGGAAGTGGAGGAATAGGAAGGTAAAATTTACAAGGAGTAGCAAGAACAGCATAGAAGTTTTTAAATTAGTCAGATAAATTAAAATGTTAGAGAAACACTGGATACAGTTTTTCCTTATTTTTACAACTGGCTATAGCTTTAACCTTAGCAATTCAGAGCTTGTACAATGGCATCTGCACAAACAGCTGTAGTTCCCCTGTGTAACAAACACTGGATACAGCAGTGAATTTGCTTGAACTTCCTTCCACAGTCAGCATGGTCTAACAAAGGAATGGTTAATGATTTCTGCTAAATAATAGAAAGCTTCAGATGCATGGCAATGCAGGATGCTCCTTACTCTCCCTTTGTCCAGGCACACACCTTAAACCTTGCACAATCTAAAATCTAATTTGGGAGCGGGGGTGGTTTGGGGACTGTATGGGAGTGGCAGTGGAGAGAAACCTTCATTTACTCTGCCAGGCTGTGGCGTAGGTCACATGGATTACCTTCTTATTTACATTTACTCTTCTGCAAGTGTTTGTGTTCAAAGAACCTAATATGCCCTATACCAAAGATTGCTTGATGCACATGTAATTGGCTTGATGCACATCAACTTGAAATGCTGGGAGGCATCCCAGAGTAATAAATTTAATAGTTCATATAATGGGTAGCACCCAATAAAAGTCCCCAAAACCCAATGAAGTTGCACATTATAGAATTGCTATGTTGCCTATATTTTTTTGGTTTTGTTTCTTTGTTGGGTTTTTTTCACTTGGCGTTTTTTTCTGGTGGGTGGGGGTTTTTTTGTTTGTTTGGTTGGTTTTTTTGGGTTTTTTGTGGTTTGTGTTTTTTTGGTTGGTTAGTTGGGTTTTTTTGTTTTTTTTTTTTTTTTTTAGTGTGGAAAAAATGTAGAACATTTCTGTACTTGATTAAGACCTGTTAGTAGAGATTTATTGCCAAGGGCTGCATTCTGTATTTGGTATTAACCTCTCAGATCACAGCAAGCAGCTTTTGAAGTTGGCTGGGGGCTGGAGAAAAGTTCTTCAACAGGGAACACTCCATGGCCGCCTCCTTCCGAGGGGAGGCTGAGGGCAGAGGGGGCAGTGGGAAGGTCACTCCATTCTGCCTGCCACACCATGCAGTAAATATTAACTGGAGATGATTATTGAATACAAAGAGTTCTTACAAGCCTTACAGCTTGTTTGTATCTTGTTAGATAACTGAAGAAAAGCAGGGTTAGAAATAATAACTCTGCCAGATGAAATCTTGTCTGTTCTACTCCTAGCTGTGTTGCAAAGAGAATGAAGTGATTTAAGGGCTTTGTCTGATTTAGGGCCTTGGTTTTCCCTTCCCTTCTGGTTCCCAGTATCCCTGTTCCTGAAACCATGCTGCCAGGTCCCCCACAAGAAACAATTGTTTTTTCTCCTTGCTGGAATCAGTGCTTTCCCAGTGGGAGTGCAGGGTGGTGCCACCTCTGCCAGGAGGGGACAATGGAGCAACTCCCTTCAGTCCCACCTGCCAGGTGAAAGGAGTCTTGCACACTCTTCCCCACAGGGCAAAACCTGGCTGCTGCAGCTGGACCTGAAAGAGAAAATGAAGCTTCTGGGGTTTCTATTTCCCTGATTTAATTTCCCTATTGAAACAAAAAAGGAAATATAAAAGAGAAATGTGTTTAGTAAAAGAGGTTGGAATCAGACCATGGATTTCATACCAGAGCACAGTCTTTCCAAATAGACCTGCAGCTTTCTTTTTAGCATTATTAGGTTAAGGGCAAACTGACAAAATTCACATTTTACTGCAGTTTCAGTAATGAATGTGCAGGAAAATGGACTTAACTGACAACTCGTTTAATTATATTACTTTAAATGTTGGAACAAATAATCAGAGAAACTATTTATAAGGATCTAGAAGATAAGGAGGAGATGAGTAACAGCCAGCATGGATTTGTCAAGAGCAAATTGTGTCACACCAATGCAATTCCCTTCCCTCACAGGGTAATAGACCTTGCAGACATGGAAGGAGCAGTAGATGTGATATATCTTGAGCACAGTAAGTTTCCTGACACTGTCTCATATAACATTCTGATAAATAAGAGGAAAAAAAACGTGGACTAGGGGAAACCTACTAGAAAGTGAGTGCAAAACAGATTAGAAAACCATTTTGAAGAGAATAATCATTCATGGTTCACTGTCGAGGGCTGCATCAAGGGGGCCCCACAGAGGTCTTCTCTCAGCCTGATACCATTCATTGGGAATGAACCAGAAGGGACTGTGGTGCTATCACAGTGCACACTGTCTGCTCCAGGAAAGGACAAGTGCCCAGAACTGGAGAAACGGGATGCAAATCAAGCAAAGCCGCCGTTACATTATACAATGAGCCAGCAGCAGAAGTTAGGAATAATTGATTTGGTACTACAGCTTCTAGGTAAGAATCTGTGTTACAGCTAATCAGAAGATAAACATGAAAACTGAAGAATTTTTTTTCCCTTTACTCAACGTGTGTAAGCCCTCAGGTCATTTCATCCAACTAGGTTTTGGCCACTTAATTTGAAGGAAAATTTAGGCTAATTTAGGTCCAAATAAGAGCAACAGAAACAACAAATAATCTGAGCATCTGGCAGAAAGAGATGGGCCTGCACAGCCTAGAGAAAGAAAGATTAAAACACAGCAATAGCCTTTGTAAGTGATCTTTGTAAAGAGTCTCTTCCCTGTGATCACTGTGAAGAGGACAAGGAGCAAATGGTTTATAATTTAGGAAGAGAGTTTGATTTTAGACATTCATTAAAAAAATCCAGTGTTACAATGGAATAGATTCCTTGGGGATGTTGGGGAGTCTCCAGCGCTGAGAGAACATTCACATACAACCTGATGCTGTTCTAGAGTAGGAATGGACTAGATGATCTCTAGAGATTTCCTTCCAATCCACTTTTGTATAATGGCATGAGTTCTATGAATACCACAATCTAGTCATGTTTAATAAATTAAACTGTAAGGGAGGGAAAAAAGTCCCCTAAACCCAGAGCTAGGTCTGAAAACACTTAAATGTAGCAATAGGCCATATATTTCCTTTCACTCCCTAGGGAGATTTTATTGCCACAAAGACTAACATACCAGAAGTCTCTTCTAATAGTTAAGTAACTACAACACACTGGCAGGTTCTTTTGATTCATATTCTAGAAGAAGGAGTTTATGTTTATAGAAAACAATTGATTGCATCAGAAATACAGGTTAGGTCAATCTTCTGAGCTCTGCATGTCTCCAAAATGTTTCTAAATCCTCATATGTCTTAAAAGGAAAACTCCAGACTAGTCCTGAAGGGCACTTTAAGTTATTTCAGTCCTATTCCTGTGCCCACTGCTCCTCACAATAACATTTAAATACCCTATGACAAAAATGAAGGCAGAGATAATGCAGACAAGTTGCATGTTACCTCATCAGCTAATCAGAGAGCAACACAAACTGTGCCCATTTTCAGTGTCAGACATCCATATTTTATGTAAAGCAGAAAGTACTTTATCTATAAGTTGATGGAAGGGACCCTGAGGGGATTCCTTTCTATATCGTGAGTACAACAGAGAGGAAGAAAAACTTTCTAATTAAAATCTTCCTACGAAAGTGTGGTTTCAAGGAAAAGAATAATTATTGCTGTAAAATGTCATACCAGTAAAGCAATTCAAGTTATCAACTAGGGTTTTAATTTTCTTTTTGCATCACCAAGCAGATTCCATAATACATTTTCATATAAATGCCTGGGTTTCATTCTTCTTCACTTGGGTTCACTACGGTGTTTTAGGGAATGAGTCCTCTTGCTCATTTTGATGAGCAAAGCCTGGTGGAGGGAAATAAAAGCCACCAACTACTTTCTGTCTGGAGTGAGACTAAGCTATTCACTCAAGTTTGAGCTTCAGAGAAAGTAAGGTCTGAATGAACAGCCTTTGTCAAAGCCTGTACCCCAGCAGTTCATGGGGTTCACACAAGCCACTTTGGTTCAGAGCAGCCCCAAGGGGACAATGCAAGCCCTGTTTTACTACCACAGGGTATAAAGTGGTATCAAATAATGAATCCAAATATTTCCCTTCTGAACTCAGCCCAAAGCACTTTAAAAGTTTTCTAATATAAAATAATATACCATGAAGTGGAAATCTTTATGATATTTTGTCATTTTAAGCTGTGGTAATATATTTTCCCTGGGAAAATATAATTCTGCACTCATTGTGTGCTTTTTTGTTTTCTGTTTAATCTGTGATGCATATCTGAAAGGAATTTTTGCCTGTAATTCTATAAAATTTACTCTAAACCACTGCTTATGCTCTGCTGATCACAACTCTGGTTTAAGGATTGGCTCTTATTTTTCAATCTTCTCTTCACTGCCCTTTTGCTCTATTAGAATATGAGGAGTAAAAGGGAAAAAATTTGCACATTTAACACTTTGTTTCCCACAGACTGTGGGATCTTGTTATCTTACATGGGGAAACAGGAGATCATACTGCTGGAATGACAGATTTAGTAAATCTAATGGATAGAAAGACATGCATGGATTGATATTTTTGCTCTTTATATTTTTTTAGAGTTATCTGCTATGTTTCAGATGTGACAGTTATGGCAAAAGAAGAACAAGGACAAGGGATAACAGTTTGAAACTGAAAGAGAGCAGATTTAGATTAGATATTAGGTAGAATTTCTTTCCTGTGATGGTAATGAAACACTGGAAGAGGTTGCCCAGAGAAGTTGTGGATGCTCCAACTCTGGAAGAATTCAAGACAGGTTGGATGGGGCCCTGAGAAACTTGCTTTTGTGAAAAGTGTTCCTGCCCATGGCAGGGGTGTTGGAATGAGATGATTTTTAAGGTCCCTTCCAACACAAGCCATTCTGTGATTCTAGGAAGCAGGAGACTTGATCCTCAGCCAGTGTACATTTATTTAACTGTGAAATCCTGAGTTATGGTTTACACACCTTTATGTCAGGCCAGACTTAATCATGGCTCTAGACCATAACCTTTGGCCATTGCATTCCACTGGTCACTGGTTTTAATGGGTGTTTAAAAATTAGACTGATTGAAGAAGCCTCATGTCATTTAATTCCTCTTTTGCAGGAAATGGCTTCACTTGTTTTCAGCCCAAATGAAGTCTGAATTCATTTCCAAAAGTGATTTTAAAGCAAAAAGTATGACAATTGCATCAAGGCTAAATTGGGCCCTGCACTTACAATCACTTAGCATCTTCCCAGGTGCAAAAGTATATAATTACATCAGCTGCTAAGAGAATGGTGCTCCCTGTCTAAGTTTACAGTCAGTGGAAGCTGCCTCTATTGGGATATTTTAAAAGCTCAAAAATCATAGGGAAAATCCATGCTTTATCCATGCTTGAATAAGGTGCAGGTAGGGAAGCAGTGTTTAAAGGATGTCACAGAAGAAGTGACTGGACTTGTAGCTCCTCTGAGTCTAACAACAGAGCTCTTACAGAGGCTGCAGTCCTTGCAAGGTGAAGGAAAGAAAGCAAAGGTAAAAGCTGATGAGGAAAGCAATGTCAGAAAGAGGTGTGAGCTTTAAGCAGGACATTCAGTGGTCTGAGTTAATGCCTGGGATCTCCTCTCTACGTGGGACAAGAACAAACCAGATGTCTGAAGTACCCAGCCAGAAGCAAACTAAGAATATCT
Source organism: Euphonia xanthogaster (assembly GCA_034509185.1). Classification (NCBI taxonomy): domain Eukaryota; kingdom Metazoa; phylum Chordata; class Aves; order Passeriformes; family Fringillidae; genus Euphonia; species Euphonia xanthogaster. The sequence goes on along the minus strand of JAYDZK010000268.1, from coordinate 52,989,724 downwards.
GGAGTCCCTCTGCCTTGGAAGTAAACATGACTTTAAACATGAATACATAAAACAGAGCACAGCTATTTGTAGGAAATCAAAAGTAAATGAAACAGGATGAGCTTCCATGAAATAGCAAGAAAACAAAGACAAAGCAAGCAAACAGGAATGTAAGGAAAGCACAGCCAGTATTTGTAACAGGGTCATTAACCATGCTTTGTACTTCTGAATGCCCTTTATTTGCTGGCCTCAGAGTCTGCAAACACTAAGGATTTGTCTAGAGAGGCTGTGGTGGTAGATGATTTATTTATTCTGCTGTCACTTTTGTCTCTGCTTATCCTTCTGCAGTGTCAAGTCTATTTACACTCTTTATGGGAGTAGTGTGCTGTGGCATGTGTGTATAGATGTGGAATCAAAGCAGGACTGTTCCAGAGCATCCCCATCCACAAGCAAGCGTGCTCTGTCTGCACAGCTCACACAAGGAGCCCCCACTCCCAGCACTGACACTGTGCACACCCCACAGACCCAGCAAGGACAAACCCCAGGTACTCACCACCACCACCAGCACCAACTCCTGCTCCACCCAGGGGTGCACCAAGACCATTCCTCAGGAGCATCCACTCTCCTGCATGAGGAATCAGGGAAGATCTGCCTAAATCCCTGACAATGGAAGCTACCAAGTTCTGTAAGCCTTTGGGTCTTTTGAAAAGTTTGTGCTTGGTGCCTGACATTGTGGCTTTGATACAGCTGGGATACACACCTGGGGAGTTCTAGCTTTTACTTCCCCATTTTTAAAGAAAGATATTATAAAATAACACCTGAGCATTAGGTGTTACCACAAGGATTATTTGTACAAAACAGTGATCTAGAAAAGAACAATTTTTAAGTGATATCAAAAATATCCTGCTTCTTTTGTGTTGACTCTTTTTTTCCCCTCCTTTTGTGATGAGTTTAATGTCTGTGAGAAGAGCTTGGAAGTCCTGTTTTCTTAAAACAAAGGTGGAGGAAATCAAGTGTTGCTGTAGCGGTACAGTCAATTCCAACACGTTGCAAAAGCCTTGTCACTTTACATTCTACACACGCTGGTGAGACACAGGTTGAGAGATCTGTGTCTAAATGGCTTCATGGTGATAAGAGGGTCACACATGAAAGTAGCCCCTTTCCCTGCAAGGCAGCATGTTCTCCCAGGAGAAAATCAGGATTTTCTTCCTGAAACAGTGGATCTCTCTGCTTAACAGCCCTTCACACAGAGGAAAGGCCAGGGAACATTCTTTAGATTTGATTGTTGTGAGAGCTCAGAAAAACTGGGGGGTCTAGGAGACTGGGTGCATGGGAACCAGTGCTTAGAGTTTCCAATCTGCTACTACCTTAACATTTGTGCTTTCTCTCCGAAACTCATGGATTCATTATGCAGCAACACCTGCACAGGTGCATTTTGCAGCTGCCAGAGCAAAAAATGTACATCTATTACATTGTCACTGAACTAGCTGAGCTACACTTACTGCTTCCTTCCCACACAGGGGAAGACAACAGACCTGTTTTGCCCAGCACGTTTCTTACACAGAGATGGGGCTTTGTTAATAAGCCAAGCCTGGTATTTTAACAACTGTGAGGTGAAGGGTTGAAGCAGTAAATATGCCTTAAGGTCATGTGGCACACGGTCATATTTTAATTATCACTGCCTGAGGCTATCTCCACAGGTATGTTTCCTTCCTGCATAAAACATAAACCTGGGAGTGATTTCAGAACACACTGTCAAATAGTCTGTGACTCCAACAGGATGTACACTGTATCAGACTTTAATCCAAGGGCAAATTTTATTTCAGTGTTTTATCTTGAAGGCTCAGAGAGGCGAGAGAAAGAAACACTTTTCTATTGGTAAACTAATAATGTTTAGTAACACAAGATATATCATATGTTCTAGAGATCTTTCATTTCCTTAATAAATATCCAAGCACAGCAAGCTCTCAACACCAATATCCTTTCAATAAAGGGTAACCTTATATGGTCACTACATGATACATGATTTATAAGATGTCATGTTAAAGTAAACTCAAGCTCACCAAACACACTAAGGAAAGGAAATGGTTGTCTGGCTCCATATGGTGTTTTCATGTTTCTATTAAAACCAGACTATTCAAACACTGTGGATACCAGCACAGGTTTTAGCTCTAAAGGAAGAATAAAGAGAGTCTTATCCATCTGTATCAATAGCATAAAGCAAATAGCTGTCAACACATGAATGTGGTTAAAACATTTAGGGTCATCTTACTGTTGGGGTTTAAAAGACATTGCTCCCACAGACTGGTTTGCTCAAAGAGCTATCATGAAAGTGAATCGCTGAAACCCTTTGCTAGCCAAATATCACAGGAAAAATAGAAGAGAGATAGTTGAACTGAAAAGACCATTTCTTTTGATACAACCTCCTTTAAAGTAGGATGTAGCATTGCAGAAGTTGAAACCTAATCCTCACTATAATGCTTGAAACTTAAATCCAAGGTCCAGATTTTTGTCAAGTCACACTATTCTGACTGAAGATCTTGTCATGCCTCTGCAAACATCTTCAATCTACAGATTTATCCTGCACCTTAAATTAATAAAAACATTCCTCATTTATTATGGACGACCATAAAGAGAAATCTAGGACAATGGAATAATTTTTCACCAGCTGTTCCCCCATTCTCCCTCCCAGACGGATCCTAGAAAACACACTCCTACAACAGGCTGCTCCAAGGATTCCCAAGCTCAGCCCCTGCCAGGCTCCACCCAGACAAGAGCAAAAGAAACCTGAAGTAAACAGAAGGTACCTGAATTATAATTTTCCTTCCCTACAGAGGGCAACCCTTCACCACTTCAGTGAGCAAGGGGCTGCCACACATTTTAGTTCAGGCCCAGGAAAACACTGCATCCCCTCAGCATAATGAAGAGGGGAACAGGTTTCAATGTGTGTCACAGCAGGTCAGTGCACTCACTCAGTAGTGTGCTGCACAAAGCTCACATAGCTGTCTTGTAGTTGTTTCTAAATCCACTGCCAAACCATATTGCTGTATAGCCCAGCTGAACTGAGAACCTGCAATAAACTCAGTGATGTAGAAGACCTCACCGATTTTGGAGGGGAGGGCACATCCCCTGCATTTTCAAGATGCTCTTTTCACTGCACCTTACCTACTTAAATACCTTAATGCTTTGAAGCATTTCACTCTGCTTGGATATTAATGTATTTACCACGTACTTTTGACTTGACAAGAGTTTTGGTTCATTCACTGCTATGGTCATTAGCCTTATGCATCTACCTCTATTTCTCCTTTATTAACACAAGGGCCTTCAAGAACTTGTGCTAATGAGAATGGCAAAGACTCAGAAAACACTCTCTGTTCTTTGAACCTCATTCACATCATATTAAAAGGCTAATAGTGGCACTACTCCACTTCAATTTGTAATATTACAACCTCTGGAGCCAGTAGTACTTAATGACTTAAACACCTCACCTCCCTCTTCTCTCCCTCTGTTAAAAACTACAGCACACAGCAGCAGCTTTACTTTGGGTTACAAACACCATTCATGGGGTTTGTGTATAATGGTCCAAATGGTTTCCATTTAACTTTTTATGTACAGGACCCAATCCCTGCACAGTCAGGGCTACCAGGGGAGCCTAGGGGGCAAAAAGCTCCTCCTCTATCATTCCCCTTTACAGGACACAGGCACAAGAGCTGAGTGTGCATTGGTACCTGAGGGACTGAGGAACAACCTCCTGACTGCAGCAGGTGGGCTTTTTTTCCCCCCCAGGATATTGGTTATGGCTGTTTGCTGCTTTGGAGGGATTTTGTCTATGGGCTGTTCATGCAAGAGCACTTGGGGCAGGGGGGTTTCTTGTAAAAACAAGTTGCATAAATTACAACAAAAATTTCTACTTGCTGCTGACATGGGCCCCTTTATCTTTTGTTCATGACTGAAACTGAGTGTAGTGTGAGCTCCACTTGCAACTGTGCTCACACACCCAGGATTTAAGTTACTCTAATACATTTCAGCACAAATTCACATGTTCAAGTGAACTTCAGGCCAATTTCACTATAGTGACACAGAAATAAAGTGACTGAAGCATCTGCCAAGAGTCTCAAGCACAGGGCAGCAGTATGCACAAGCATTTGAAAGACTTTTAAAGAAGAGTATTCTTCCTTTGGTTATTATCTTGCTATTTACTATGCTGGAACCAAGATTAAAATGCTTTAGTGTTTACTGAGGCAGCATATATGGGATCTAACAGCATGCTATTTTGTGCACACTGTTTAACATTCTTTATTGCTCCAACTCATAAGGTTTATTTGAAATCAGTGGAGGAATTCATCCCATCCACCATTTACTCAGCCATTATCAGCTACTGCAAAAGTGCCGCGTGGAGAATAAACACCAGTTATTTATGAGCTTTTGCAAGCATGCAAACTCCTGATAGAAAATTATGTTTTTAAGATCCATTATTATTTATGGCATCTGTGTGTCACTGTATGCAGTTCTGTTCTGTATGGAGGTTGCTCCGGAGGCAAGGTTGCTCCTGGAAAGAACAGTGGCTACCTGCTTTTATTTGACTTTCAAGATGGTTTATGCTTGATTCCAGCCTCCCTTTCTCCCTCTCTCACACCCCCACCCAAAAGTCCTTCCTCTTTTGCTGATAGCTACAGGGAGTGTGGAGCTGATGGAGAATGAAACTCCACCTCGTGTTTTGATCAAACCTTAGTCAAGTTGATGGGGAGTTTTCCTGTCACAGAGGAAGACTGATGATGATGGAATAGTTTTCCCAAACACCAAGAAATTTCCAAGATGGAACCTCCATAAAATGTTAGGCAGACACTGGTCGGGAATCATTTAGATGGCAGGTACATGGATGTGGGAGTGACATTCAGTGGCTCATGAGCCACTTCACATGGGAACGTCGTTTGGCTCAGTTTGAGTCACAGACCAATGCCCTACAGGCAATTCCTGACTGTCAGCTGAGTGAAGGAAACTCCTCCGAATTCTCCAGCTAAATACAGGAGAGGGCTCTATGTTTTTCCAATATTTCCACTTATTCCACGTGTTTTGTTTATGTTTGATGCATTAACACAATTTACATTCTCCTCCTCCACCTTCGTGAAATTTTTCCTGGTCTTGTTACTGAGCTGGAGACAGGGGTGCATGTAATAACTAGTGGTTGCTTCAGATGAGCAATTGCACTGGAAATGTTTAGTGCAGCTTCATGTTTCATCTTCCCAGAGCCTTGGTGACACTTTGTCTGGAATACCTGCTTTGCACCACGTCTCTGAGTGTGTATTCCCAGGTTTGATTAGCTGAGCTCTCAAAGGAAATAAATGCCAAGAGCTATGTACCTTTGCTAACTAGCATTCTTATGCTGGTTTGGCATAATCAAGCAGCACCTTTCATCCTATAATATATTTAAAATATCTTTTAGACAAAGCCCAATTTGATGAGGCTGATGCTGCAGCAGCAGGGAGCATGCATGGTACATTGGGCTTTAGAATAATGGTTTAGATCTCGCTACAGCATGTAGCACACATAAGCTTTGAAGCATAAAAATCATAAATGATTAACCTACTTGATTTCACATAAATGATAGAAATATGCTCTCCATGGTTTGTTTTATTCTCTAAAAACAAAAGCATTGTGTGATCATGTGATGCTGTCTTTTTATGGTCTTTAGTGATTCTAGTCCATTTTGTTTTAACTGCCAATTTTTCACTGTATTAATTGCTAATTATTATATATTTGTATACATGACACTTCAATTATCATCATGTGATCATAACTGTTTGGATAGAATATTGTCTCATCTCCATGAGCTATTTCCACTACAAGCTAGGCAGCCTTAAAGAAATTGCATCCACACATTTTTCTTTCTTATTTTTATGAAAAATATTTTTCAAATAAGAAAGAATCTTACTAAAACATCCAGCTTGCAAGAAAACACGAAGAGTCTTTGCAATAAAAACTAATCCAGCATTTGTAACTTTTTAATAAGCAGAATTTGAACTCAAAATTTGAGGGAAGATCTGATACTTTGAAAAGAAAAAATGTTAATGCACATCAATATAGACATTTCCAATATCATTTAAAAGACCAAACAACACTTCCCAAGAGCTTCTCTGAGATCTACAGCTATCTTAAAATAACCCCACAGTATACATTTTTATATTTACCTATCATAAAATTAGGGTCAATTCCTCATCTCCTTTCCAGGTGAGAAAAGCAGGTGGAACTTGCTTAAAGAGAGCTGAGACAATCAGGAGACTCTGGAGACAACCCAAAAATATATCCCCAGTGTCACATACACATGAGCCCATCCAGAGAAATTATGGCAGTGCCACCTACTAAACACGCTCAGTCATGCATTGATACACCTGAGCCTCGTCTGGAGGCATGATCTAAAATATGCATCTCTCCTGCAAAACTAGGAGGCAAAGATAAATTCCCCCACTTTGTTTGAAATGCTGTTTTCTTGACCTCTGGGATATAGAAAGATTTACATAAATAGAATTTCTCTTTCTGCTTGCTTCCCTGTCCTGGAGAAATATGTATAAATAAGAGATCAAAGATCCTGTACAAACATTTACTATGAAGCTGACAGGCTGCAAAAGCAGAGCTTCTTCCTCTGTGTCTCAGAGAACAATGACTCAGTAAACCCCTGGGATTTTGCAGAGCTGCTTCCTCCCCTACTCTATACCCTGTGAGCGAGGCCTTTTTTAATTTCATTTCCTTTCAGTGGTGCCTTTGAAAATGTAAATAAGTCAGAATGATTAGGTGTTAAATGGTTTATATTAGATGCAGTGAGATATTTCTGCAGCCTATTTGGAATTACATGGTGTTGTCTCTGCCCTGATCTTGTCCTTCTGGAGGTTGCTGAGCTCCCAAGTGGCAGCAAAGATGGAGGACTTGCAAACCTTAGCTTTGGCCACCACCTCAAAAGCCCCCAAAAACTTCTGTTTCTTTGTTTGTTTTCTTAAGTTAAGATCCTATTAGATAACATGGCATTTCCCCCTTTATCCTTATTTTGTTTTGTTTGAATGTCTCATCAGTTACCCCCCAACATCCCAGCTGGCCCTGCAGATTCCACTGAGCAAATAAGGTCCAGCAGGAAGATGTTGATGGCTTTATCAGTATGAAATACTCACAACGCATCACCTGCATGCTTAGGAGTGTAATGCTGACAATAAATATGATAATAGTTGTCACACATCAGTGAGAGAAATGTTGTGCTTCCAAAGCACTGAATAAATTGCATTTTCCTTTATTTATTCAGTGCAATAGATGGCACAAAGATGGTAGAACCAACCAACCATTTTGACATGTTTACAAGGCTTTTAAATCATGAAATGGATTATTGCAGTGCTGAAAGTATTTGGCAAATGCATTTTATGCACAGCACATTCTGCTTGAAGAGGCAGGTTTTTAATTTACATTTGCTAGAAACACCCCTGACAAGGAAGGATTGCGTGTCAAAGACACCTTTAGTAACAAACACAGTAACCTGCATTGATGACTCTGATCTGCTTCCCACACAGCAGAGAGAAGACCTGAGAGTCAGAAGAAACATGCAGATGCCCATCAATCACCTTACCAGCTGTAACCTGGTTTAAACTCAGTCCACAACAAAATCCAAGCACAGCCAAGCTGTTTCTCTTGAGTGGGCTCACAAATACACCCAATGTTGCGTTTAGATCCATAGATCCCAACTTGAACCTTCTTTAGTGGTCCTTTGCCAATTCCAAAATCCAGGTTTAATAAAACAAATCCATACCCACTTGAGGCTAATGTCACAAAGTGCTAAATATTTCCTGCAACAAGTTCCAGACTTATTTAATTTCCCACTCGGTCTCAGGTATAACCAATAAGGATAAAATCAGGCTTTCATGACTGAGGAATGATAGCAAAATCCTGGTGGACCAGGCCCATCTTACTTAGGGCATACATTTTATCTCACCAAACTTGAACTGTCTGAAAGTGAAGTTTTGCTAAGAAAATCATCCGTACTCCTTGCAAAGAAAGGAAACGGGTTTGTGCAGGAGGGGAATCAATGCTCTGATGAGCAGACTTTAAAGAAAAGAATTTTCCTTCAACCATTCCTTTTATCCCTTCTACTTCTGTATCCAGTAAACCAGATCTTCAGCAGCTGTAAGCCAAACCCATTTCAGTCGATTTAGAGCAGCTGATGGTCTGCTCAAAACTTCTAAATCAGCATTTTGGCTTCAACTAACCCTGGCTGTCCCAAACATGGTGTTCAAACAACGCAGCAGTTAACATAAATGTGAATTGTTTAAGGAATTAAGAAGCAGAACACAAACCTGGTAAGAAATAAAGAGTACATTGTAAGCTGTTTGAAGCCTTGTTTTTCATTTAGATTATAGTTACAGGCTAAATAAGCATGACATTCTGCCAACAGAAGAGCTGGGGCTTTACAAAACTGTGTTGGTTTTTATGTAGAACAAAAACTCAAAAATGTCAGAGCACCTTGTAACAGGGGGAAATAATAAGATCAAAATGCAATGGAATAAATAAAAACTCCTTATAAAATGAACCAAGAGAAATTGAATACTAGAGATATGTCAAAAAATTAGGAAAAATAGCTAGTTCCTTTTTCCCTGGCACAGGAATTATTAACATGCACATATCTAATGTTCTCTAAGTTTAGACATGGTACTGTTCTCATTGAATTAAGCATGTATACATTATTAACATACATCAAACTACATTAAAGTAACATGAATGGTTTGATTTTAAATCCACAAATGCCTGGCAGTAATGTATCCTCACATCAAGAAAATAAGTGATCAGAAACCTTGCCACAAGTTTCTATTTCTGCTGAGTAGTGTTATATCCTCCACATGATTTCAGGGCACATTAAAATGAATTTCTCCTCTAAATATCTGTGGGATTTTGTGTATTTGCTTGGCCTTGGGCTTCAGGGAAAGGAGAAACAGCACCACGGGAACTACTTGGGGCAATCTTAGAAACCACAGGCCATTGGCAGGACAGAGTAAAACAGCCCTGAGCAGTGCCAGGGGCTGCTGTAGATTTTTCTTCTCCCAACTCTTTATGCAGCAGAGCAGAGCACATTTAGAAACCCAGAGCTTCGTGCAGCCTGTGTGCTCTGCTGCCTGTGCACAGAGCCCTTGTGCTAAATGGTCTCAAGAGAGCATTATTTGTGTGTGCATTGTGCATCAATTATTTGTCTGTGCACTGTGTATCCATTCAAGTTCCAGCTCTACTGGGCTACCTGAAGGCACATGGAGCAATTTTCTTCTCCCATCCCTTTTCTCCATGAATACCCCATATCAGCACCACTTCCTGCATTGTCCCTTTCACAGCAGAAGAGACTGGGCACTCCATGGCTGTACCCTGTCCCAGACCTGTTTTACAAATCATTCTGAGGTATCTTTGGTTGCTGAGAAGACGCATGTACCCATGCTCTGTTCCTGGACCTCTCCTCACCATTTGCTTGGTTGCATTTGGTACAAGTCAGACACTGTTTAGTGCTGCCCTACCTGCCAGGCTGCAGACTGTGGGTCTTTATCTTTCTTCAGCCCAATCAGGACTGATCACAAACAGAAAAAACTTCCTTCCATTACAAGGAAAAATTTACAGGAGCGTTCTGTTAAGGAGGGGTTTTTTTCATCTCTAATGCAGTGTCTAACAAAGTTCCAGGAGTTCAATAAACATGTAGAATAATCTTCTAAAACAATGTCATAAATTACTGAATTACTTTAATCTGATTTCTATAAGAATGAAGGCTTATTTAATTATGTCATCCCTATGTGTGTGTAAGAATTTGGCTTTTCCTCACATTGAGCCTATCAGACTCAATATTTGAGCAAATTTGCCTAAGGGGTCAGGACTTCAAGAATGTGCTTTCACAGGTATGATGAGAAAAGGTAGACAGATAAAGAAAGTTCCTTTTCATGCATTCACTGAAGAAATGACAGAAATAATAGTTAAATTTCTACTAAATTGTAGAGAATGCTGAAGTGGAAACAGCTTTTGGTATTTTCCTATAACAAAGGATTTTTCTCTAGGTGATCATCTGAAAAACAGCAGAGAATCCATCATAAAGCTGCAGGAAACCATGCTTTATCACTTTTTCTCAAGAAACTGTTTATTGTCTGCTCAGAAAAATGGCAGAAATAAAGGATTCCAGCAAAATAATACATTCCTTATACTAATTTAGAATATTGCACAAGGGAACTATTTTGCAAGTTTCCATCTACTGAAACAATATCATAGTTGGAAAATACAAAAGCCACAAGCTGCTATTCACAAACTGCTCTTTAGCTTTAGTGTTGGCTTGCAGTATCCAGATGTAAAGCTTACCACAGTCCCCCCCTTGGTGCAAACTAGCACACCTTCAAGAAAATTGGTATAAATCCACTTGACTGTATTAAGCAAAGGCCTTTAGTTTGAGATATTTTGTGAGAAATCCATGGAACAGAATAAGCAGAAGATCCCTGACCTGCTGGGACTCAATATTAATGACTTCTTTTGCTTTAAAAGTTATGATTAAAAAACTAAGAACACTCACCTTAAAAACGAGAACAGGAAGAAAATAAAAAAGTAAAACTTAAAAAAAACAAACAAACAAACAAAAAAAAACCCAAATCAAACAAGAGAAGGCCACATTGCAGCAAAAGTAGAAAATATTTTGCATTCTGCTTCTCCTAGTATCTCTCTATAAGGACAAAAGTGATGGCTGTCCTAAACCTTAGTTTCTCCTCAACAGCTTCTGGGAGGAACTGAGAATAAACTCCTTATGTACATTTCTTCAAGGTTTGGTTCAACATAGATGCTGGGCTTTCCATTGTTTTTAAATCTTCTTCCCCCTTGGACACATTTTTCTTTTCCTTGCCTTCTGTGTTATACCTTGAAGAATTCATTCCTTTTTATGAGGACCATTAAACTTTCCCTTCAGCTGCCTACCCAGGCTAAAGAGATGGCAGCAGCCACCTGAGACAGTCTGGTGCTGCCTCAGGAAGGAAGTTGGGGAAGATGTCTTGAGGTTCCTTTTTGATTCACATTTCTGTCATTTCCACTATCTTTCTTTCTTGGTGCTGATTTCTTTTATTTGGCCAGAGATAACACGATCCCAAATTCAGCAATACTCTTCAGTATATGTCCATCCTGCCTAGAAAAGTAGTCAGGAATTAAGTTGGTTCCCACTGGAATGACTTCTTGAGCATCTCACTGAAGGCTTTTGTCTGAGTTCTGCCTTTTCCTCCTGTTCCTTCAGAGTGACTCTCATACCAGTAACAGTTTGCATGTCCGACCTTCTGGATGATCTTGTTCCCAGTCACTCCCCAGCTCCTCCTATTCCTCAGATCTCCTCCCTTCATTGTTTACATTGCAAGATTGTTTATTGATCCCCTGAACTGCTCCAGCTGTGTTCTCACTGTCCAGATCCAGCTGACCCCATACTCAGAGCCTACAGATCAGGGATTCATGCACTCCAGCTGGTACACCTCTCCCAAGCTCTCCTTCCAGCTGTGTCCTCTTCCACTGCTCCTAACAGCAGCTCTGGTCATTGGTGCCCAAGAGGAAAAAGGAACTTCAGCCCAAATGTAAGCAAACAGTAGCCAGGCTGGGAAAGGGGCAGTAAAAGACTGAGGACCAAAAACTGAGTACTGGGGTACAGGCTGCCCTGAAAGTGGAATAGGGAGCAGCTCCATGGACCTCCCCCTGTCTACAGCAATGGGTGGAAATGGTTCAAGCGCACACAAGGACCAAACTGACAATTTAACTTGAAGATCTCTCAATGAGACATATATACCAAGAAAACAGGTAGGTTCTTTTAAAGAAGATCTTGAAGGATCTTTTCTGGTTTGGGTTGGTTTTTTTTGTTTTTTTTTCTTTCCAAAAAATTTAACATGCTAGGAACTCAAATAATAAAGAATACTCCTGTCCTGCAACATTACATTATAAGTATGTCAGTGAAGTTTTTGTGGTTTGTTTTGCAACACAAGGAAATAAGATTTATGTTTCAAAAGGTAGGAAGAGAAAGAACACTATTGATTATTGTTATAATAATGAGGCTTGTGCTTGCAGATTTAATCTGTTTGTGCTACACAACAAAGACTTACTGAAGAAGAGCCTATGTCTGGCATAAATCCAAGGACATTAAACTGGCTCTAGGGAAGACTGAAATCTGGAAATAATTTTCAGAATTTTAGGGTTGATTTTGCAGCACCTATGGGTTTAAGTTAAATAATTATAATTAGATTTTTTTACTGTGTGGTATGTTTGTTTTTCATTAATATGAGAATAATTGATGATCTTTATTGCCAGCAAAATTGGGCTCCTAATAGCAAAACAGCAGGAAGATGATAACGTTACACTAAGCAACTGATTTACCCTTCTTCATGCAGGCCAATTTATTGTAATTAAAAGTTGCCACTTCAGCACAAGGGTCAAAGACTAGGGCTTGTATAATCATTTTCTAAAGAAACACTGAAGAGACAGAAGAAGAAGATCTCTGCTCCCACCATCATTTGTTCTGCTTTGCACAGTTAGCAAAGCTTGTTGCTGAAATGCCTAATTTACACGCATACAAGGAAATTAATTTTGATCTCTGTTACAGGCTTGTTACTCCAACCTAGAGTAAATAAAAGCTGCTTTATATACCCAACAGTTGAACTGAGTCCTGCAAGACCTTCTCTGTGTGCATTTAAAGTCAGTTGACCTATTCACATTAAAGAGGATGGTGCAGACCAGGTCACACTGAAGTAGCTTCACAATTTATGGAAATGTCACAAGTATTCTGCTTGGGTTTACTCCTCATCTTCAGGGCAACTACCTTACCCTGGGTATTCCAAAATTTAGGGGTTGTTGTGCTGAACTCTGCTCATAGCATGCTCCTGTTAGGCTGGAGTTCTGGCCTTTTTACTCTGATGTAAATTTGTACTTGTCTTCCTGACACACATTTTCTTGTTTTGAGGTTGTCTTCAGTAATTCTTAACTTTGCCCAAGAAACAGTTTAGTGCCAAATTCTAAGAGAACCAAAATGCACTAAACACCAGACAACCAGGTGGGCAGGTGCAGTACTTTCTCCTCTGGAAATAAGAATGGCACATGGATCAACTGTGAGGTATAATTCATTTTAAGTCAATGGGCAGCTGAGCCAAATAAGGCTGCCAAGTTCTTATTTTCCACTTAATGCTGAGGAGGATAAAAGGGAAAACAGTGACCTAAACTAATTATATCATGGGTTCAAAAATTTGCAGGCTCAGGGAGCACATGAAATATGCAGTACACCTGGAACAGGCAAGCAAAGAGAGCATGAATCAGTTTAGGATAAATCTTTAAAATCATCGCCTCAGTGTGCTGCAGCAGCCAAAACTAACAAGCAAATTGTGGGCATCATGGAGCAAGTTATTGAGAAAAAGACAAAGGAAATAATTTTAATGCTACAGAGAGCCAGGGTGAACCCTCACACCAAGTGTGAGGTGATGCAACTGGTGCAGACCTGAGTCTCCAGAAGGATGTGATGAAATGAGGGAAAAGGAAACAGGCAGGAAAATGATCAAGGGAGAGGAGGAAAAGGCTGGGACTCAGAACTTGTGCAGGGAAAGGCTGAGTGGGGCATAATCAAGGATTTCAGTAATGAAGGGGTGGGTGAGCCAAGTGCAGGCTCTGTTCGCTGATACTGCAGAATGAGGGCAAGGGGACATCCAGGGAAAACAACAGGGAATCAGTACAAAAGAGATGAAGGACAGTGAGGGGATCTTTGCACTGTGGCAGGGAACTCACCAAACCTGCTACCCAAGAGGTTGTGGACACAGAGGTATAAGCATGGTCATAGAGAGATTAGAAGAATTTATGGACTAGAGGCAGGTCCCTGAGTGGATACAAAAACATCTAGGCAAGGTCATACCTCCTAATCTCCCTAACAGAATAAATCTGGAAGAGGAGAAGCAGGGGGCAGAATGAAGAATGTTACAGCCTCCATTGCTCACCCTAGCAGAATCTTCAACCTCCTGCTACTGGAGAAACAGCCTCAGGTGAGATAAACTACAGCTCAGATCTATTTCTTATGTACTTAAAAATCAACTAAAAAAGGCACAAGAACAACAATCTGTGGTGTTGATTTGATCCCACTAGAGAGGAAGTGGTAAATGTCAAAGCGAGTCTGAGTCAGAGCTGGAAATGCAAAGGAAAACAAAATATTCTTTTAATTCCCAAAAAAAAAAAAAAAACAACAAACAAACAAAAAAACCCCACCAAAACAACAACAAAAAAAAAGAAAAAACACACCCCAAAATAGAGGTTAATAATGCTGCATCTGGAACTGAGATTTACTATATCAACCACAAAAGGGTAAGACATATAAAGCCTGTATAAAGGACAATATTTCCAGAAGACATGGTGCTACCATGTAAAGCACTGGTGAGACCTACATACAGCTTTCTTCAATCTTAGTAAAAAAAAAATAAAATAAAAAAAAAAAACAAAAACAACTCTCCAGAGAACAGAGAGTCTAAATTAGGAGCTGAAACTAAAAAAGTGTGTGCTGGTCAGCCCAGCCAAAGAAAGCCTGAGAGGAAAGATAATTTGTTCTCTGTAAACGTATTAGTGAGGTAAATGTCAGAGGAGGAAGATGAGGTAATTAAGCTAAAGGAAAATGTTGTCACAAGAATTAATGAGCAGAGACTAACCAGAAATGTCCTCAGGGTGGACTTGATAATTTTCAGAAGATTTCAGTTCTGGAAGAGCTTTCTGTTTGGAGCAGGAGGAGGAAAACAGGTAATTTTGAGATGTTCCTTTTTCAGCCTGAGAAAGAAGCAACACCTTAATAGCAGAGCACCACACCTGATGACTCAAAAGATCACTTACTTTGCCACGTCCCTTGCTCTCAGTGTCCCTTAATTGTTGAGCACAGACATCAAATAAGAGTGGTGAGTCACAAGGGATTTCTCATGTCAGGGACCTTGAGGAAGGGGAGAAGCAGCTGCCCATTGTTTTTCATGGCCCCACCATCAGGCCAGCAGTACCTAATGATCAGCAGGGTCAAAGGGTACCTGTGTGAGGCTTTGAAAGGCTTCCCTGTTGCACCCTAGAATGGGTCTCATTAGCAGGGCACTGCGGCACGTGGTGTGGATGGGGATGTCAAAGGCACTGGACTTTGCATTGTTCACCTTCTCTGGACCCAAGGTCACAATTATGTTTATTAAAGACCTGCATTGTATTTTCCCCTGGCCATTTCACTGTTGTCCTTTCAACTGTTTGAAGAGGTTCTTCACTCAAATCCTGCTTTCTGTTCTGTGTTTCTGCTTTTCTTCCTTGTCCATCCTCTTTTACCTGGACCATTCCCTCTGCTCTTTTTATCCCTACTGCTTCTACATCCAGAGGTAAGCAGAGATGCAATAAAGTAACTTAACACTGCACCCAGCTTCAGTCACAACTTTCCTAAGCCTTTACATGTCAAGAAACAGAGGGAGACAAACAGGAGGAGAATCCGCTGGGCATGTTCTTTAAGCTTTCAGTGCTAAAAAAAGAAAGCACAATATGCTGAATAATTTCTGTATTTTTAAATTAGAGTAATTAAAACTTTACTGTTTTCTCCTGTGTTACCTGGAATGCTGAATAAAATCACCAGGGTTTCAAGCTTTTCCCAATAAAGCTGATTCCTAGCTATTTTAAACACTCTCCAGGCAACAGTTTAACATTGTGTCTCTATCCCTCTTTCCCTCCATGAAGTTTTCATACTTCCAAGTCACTGATCAGAGCCCTGTGATTACTGCAGTTTAAATATAGTCTAATACAGAATATTTAAAATCTACAGGACCACAATCAACTAAACCCACACAACAATGCTTTGAATAACAGAGAGGTAAGAAATAATAGGAAGACCACAAATATATAACTAAGCTAATATTAGAAGCTTAAGAAATGTATTTAATGTTACAGCCCAAAGCCAAGAAAGCTGAGTTTTCCCTGCTGATGTGTCAGCTTTTCCAATATTCCTGCAACCTGTACTCTTACAGTCCCAAGAATGACATCTGTATAATTCTGCCTAAGGTGTCACTTGAATCAGAAGATGTGGAGAAAATATTCCAGCTGACTGGAGAGGTGTCTCCCTGCAGCCCTATCTGCCTTGCTGCTAGGGGCAGGAAATGAATGGCCCTGAGTGATGTAATGTGTGTGTCATTCATGCAACTTATCAAAATAAATGGAGGGCTGAAACTTTGGGTGCATGTGGTCAGAAAAAAAGGAAGGAAATATTGATGTGCAGACATTGCCAATCCCCCCCAGCTCCTAATAAAAAGTGGTATTAGCATAGGTGTTATTGGATGTATGGATCTAAAAAAAGAAGAACCTTTTACAGTCAGTAAGTAAAGCAGATAATGGAAAATTACCAACTGGGTAGAAAGCCAATTTCTTTTGCCTGACTTCACAGAGGAACAGATCTGTGATGCAGCTGTTTTCAGCTCTCTGTCAAATTGCAAACCTGAAGTTGTCATACCTTTAACAATAAAGAGAATAAAAGCCTTTTAAACTCTACTTAAAGTGTCAAGGCCTCACTCCCCACAGCCTTTAAATCAACAGTAAAGGGTTCACTGATTTCCAGGGTAATAGGTATTTGCTCTTATTTGAATGTGACATTAACATGGATATACTGTTCTCAGGAGAACTGACTGCTAGGGGCCAGAGCTGGCCATTGATTTCACACCAAATTCCCCATTGATCGGGCATGGTAGGAAGTCTATTCATTGAATTGATAGCAGGATACAGCTATACTGTATTTGCTTTCCTTTTAATATACAGCTTCAACAGCAAGCCATGCATGAATTTAATAAAAGAAGATAGTAATCTATCCATTCTATGAGCAATAGACTGAACCTGGGTGGTTATCAGACCTGCTGCTATAAATCATGTCACATAAGAGACCCATTTTAGCTTTACCAATGAAAACAAAATCTTCTGTTTTAAATATACAGAACCTCTGCTTCTCACTCACGTTCAGTAAATTGATAATTGTATTCAGTTATGGTTTATCAATGTAAGACCATCAGCAGAAGAGAATCAAACCTATTGTGCTGTTAGAAAACAAGCATTTGAAGGCAACTAAGTAGCTCTAAACAGTGAATTGAAGTATCTATAGCATCTGTTGCAATTATCCCTAGTTGTTCAACATGCTCTTTCAGTGCTGCTTCCTATCCAGGATTGGAGGTTTTGCTAAGGTCACCCTATGAAACAATGAAAGGAGATGCTTTGTATATGCTAATGCCTTCTGTTGGAAGAGAGAAAATGAGCTGATGTGAAAGGCATCGACAGCCATAAGGCAAACAGAATGGGTGGTACAATTGTGGGCAGAGTGCTGTGTCTCAGTCTGGGAATAGATCCTTGACAATCATTTTCTGCTAGACACTTGTTTGTAAATGACAGAAGGGAGGCAAAAAGAATTGCATGCATAATGCTTTTCAAGCAGAAAATATCTGTACTTATAAGACAGAGGCAGAAAGTCACTTCTGTAGGCACAGACCTGGGTTGAACTCAGCTCTTACTCTTCATTCAGGGAGCATCATTAAAGCCAAGAAAGGGACTCTGAGTGCAAACTAGCACAAATTAGATCAAGGGCTGAGCTGGCATATGTGGGCAGTCCTGCCTTGCATGGAAGGAGATACTATTCTCTTTCCATGGCACAAAGGGATGGCATAGCTGTTCTCACTACCATAATTAAACATCAGCACTTTGTTAAATTATATCATTCTTCTTTCTCCTTTACCAGCTCATGCGGAGAGAATGAAGAGTTTGCTCTCTACCATACCTGAACTAGCAAAGGGGACATAGTTTTTATGCCATGAACCTCTCAGAGCAGTGCAGGATGATATCAGATGGTTGCTAAAAGAATTGAGGAGCCATGGGGCTGCCTGCTCTTATCCCAGGGTATGGCATTCCAGCACCTCCAAAGTAACAAGAGTAGCATGGAAACATGACTGAGGTAACGAGCTCTGCTGAGCTATCTAAAGAGAGAGGTGAACAAGGTGAAGGAAAATAACTCTTCTAAAGTTCTCTTAATCATGGCATTATAGCAATCCTTCATGATCATTTGAGTGATTTACAATCCAGCAATACAGTAGGAAATAAAAATGTTTGGGAAAGAATTTCAAACTAACTCAGATTCACTCATTCACCCATGTTTAGCTGATGAGAAAAAACCAGGCTGCTGTTGGTTGCATGCAGTTCATTCCCCAATCAGCAAAAAAGCATAGAAGATGCTAACAGCATAAAAATAAGTAATGACAAGAGATCAGAAGTGCTGCAGGATGGAGGGCACAGGAGCTGGGCAAGCTTGCCAATCTTAGCAGTATTTATCCTTACCTGGGATAGTTTCATGAATAGCTGAGGCTTGAAGAAAGGTGAGGTAGGACTCTGGGCTTTACTCCATGATGAATGAGAGATCCAGAAGTTTTGTCAAGGCATTTTTGGAAAACATGCAGTTGAAGGAGTCTGAAAGCAGCCTCTGAAAGTGCCACCGCTGAGCCAGGGGTGATTGGATAGGGCAGAGCAGAGATCAGCAGAACCATAGCTGGACAGTTCAGAGCATCGTGGAGATCAGAGGACAGAGAGGGAAAATCCTCTAAATGAAACTTAAGACAGACAAAACCTTGGAAGTAGAGGTAGGGGGGAAGGGGGTTTTTATTGTACAGAACACAAACACAGTTGTTTGTACCAATATAAATGTTTGCTTGAGGCCAACGTGTGGCAGCAGCATGGCCTGATACCTGTGTAAGACACAATCAAAAGACAGTTTAAATCAAGCTGTGTCCTAAGCAACACAAGAGCTTTCATCTGCCCAGCTATATGAGAATTCCTCCCAAGATTCACAGTACTTCAGACTGGAAGGGATCGGTACATGGCTTGACCGCCCCTGCTGTTACATTTTATCTAATTACTAAACCAAACACCTTGTAATTGTCTAAGAAATAACTCAGCTAAAACAGTGATGCTCAAAAGATCTTTAACCCTGGATGGAAAATCTTGGGAAATGGAGAATCTCTGTTCCAGAAACATATTCCAACATTTAGTCTTGCAGGTAGCGAAAAAAAATTATATTTTATTATATTATCTAAATTCATCTGTCTTCAGTTTCCAGCAATTGATTCTTCTAGGGCTTTTCTTAGATTGCTCAAAGAGTTCTTCAGTACCTTCATTTTCTCCTTGTGAGGGTACTCAGAGATTGCAGTGAAGTCACTTCTCCCACTCTGGTAATATTCAGCTCATGAAGATCTGTTATTATAAAAAGCCTGGCTGGAGAGAAAACCTGTGTTCTCTTAGGTCTTCAGAACTCAGGGATATTCTTTGTCCCCACTATAAAATAAAATGGAACTAACCTGCAATTCTAAAAGCAATAATTTTTACTATTTACTCCCAAATTATAGGTGATAAATTTAATGTTTGATAGCACTAAACCTATCAGCAATATCTAAATACATAAGAGATTTCTTTTATCATACCTTCCCTTCAATGACTGTCAGTCAAGATGAGCTTTGCATATCAAATTGACACCATTTTTTAGCTATGCAAAAAACCATAACACTCTTCATTTGCTGACTGAAGAGACTAAGGTACAATGTGATAATTCAACAGTGGCAGGAATTTAATAACAAACCTCCCATACATGTGGCTTCCTGGAACAAAATTTGGTCTAAATCCCATCCCTGTTAGTCCTTCTCTCATCACATTTTTTACCTTAACCTGTGCTGTCTTTACTTATGTTTTCCTATGGAATAATTATAAATTTTTTATAGCTAGAGATTATTTCTAGGAGAAAAAAAAGAAAAACAAGTTTAATACAAAAACTAGGAATTTAGACGCGTCTTCCATGAGCATCATTGAGAATGTAAGGAGATAATTGAAATATCCTGCATTTCCATTTTTTTCAGTGGTTTGTGGTTTTTCCCCCCAAGACTATCATTTTGCCTGGAAAGTACCTCTATCCATATCTAAAAGGAAGTAGGAGTGCAGAATATTACATTGTTTCACCAGCTCACAAAATATTTTGGAATACTCCCACCAACATATTTTCTGAATTTTCAGAACTCTTGAAAATTCGTCTTGCCACTCAAAATCCAACAGAGAAGTATAAAATCAAATTAAAGGACCAAAACTTTGTTCTGAGCATGGAAATAGACCAATAGCTAAATTATTTTTCTCGTGGTTTCCAACAAAGGCAAATTCCTAATCACTATTGTCAAATTAAAGTACTGGAGCTTTAGAATGACTAAATCCCAAATGACTTCATCATTGACCTTTAAACTACAGTGTAGAATAGGAAATAATACTACACAATAGGAACTGATAAATATCAAAATGTCTCTTTAAAGAAAAAGACATTTTTGCTGTTGATAATTGAGGTGACTTATTATGTGATCTAAACACAAATCCAAGTTAGTGCCTAAAAGCTTTTCCTATTCACTTGGCAAAATAATCCTGAATAATAAACAAGTCACAACATTCTCACTGCTGTGACATTTCAACTGGGGGAAGAAAAGTAAAATGTAAACTGTATTAATATCCATATTTTACATCTAGTGAAAAAATCAGCCAGATTTAGGCAGAAGAAAAGCTCTTAATTTTAGACTCAGATCCACACCTAAATGTATCAAGTGATTTCTTCCCTATTTTTTTTTTCCAAACCATCAATCTTTAAAGTAAAAACAAAATAACCCTATAGGTAACAGCATGAAACAACCCATTTGCCCCAATACTCATCCACAGAAGACATCCCTACCAGTAGCCAGTGATATCAAAGACATGGACAGAAAAAAAGATTTGTAGAAAGAAGATACACCAGATTTTCCAAGGGCAGGGAACAGGAGATGAGAAACAGCTGCACCATAGAAAACACCAGACCAGATCTGTGAGATGCTGAAGTGTGGAGCTATTTTCAGGGTGTGATGGAGAATGAGCTCAGGACAATTCATTTTACTACTGGATATTTGGGTTCTCTCTGCACTACAAACCAGGATAAATGTTCATAATTCATTAAAACCCACAGGAATTACATGACTGAAGCTTGAACACTGCTTTTTGCTGCTAGACTTCTTCAGTCTGCTGCTACCTGGTTATGATTAAACCAGGAGGACACAGTCCTGGATCCATGCTGTTGTTGTCTTCAGTTGGTACACAGCCTAACCCAAAAAATCAGAATTTTCCTAGTTCTTAGGAGCCTAAAAAATCAGAATGATGTTTGATTCCCTGCTCATGGCAGGAGTTCTGGACCTAGATAATGTTTAAGGTCCCTTCCAACCCAAACCACTCCATCATTCTATAATTTAAAGCTTGCCATATTTGATAGAAGTTTAGCACCTGGGTGCTTTTGAATATCATCCTTGACACTTACATATCTTTGTATTTCAAAATGTATTTTAAAAACCTTTTTCAATTAAAAAAACCCAGGGGCTTAAATGATGCCTCAAAATGAGTGTTCAGAGGAATCTGCAATCATGGAATACACCTCTTACACCATGTTCTCCAGGTCCTGGGCCACAATAGCTGAAATACAAGGACATCTCCTTCTGCCTGACAAGGTCTTGTCCTAAAAACTCTCCCCTTCTGAAGTGACTGAGCTTCAGACATTAGTTGTGTCTCTGGCAGTTTGTCAACTCCTTCTCAAGATAAAGTGAAGTTCTGTGGCAAAGGGCTGTGAAGAACTGCCTTGTACCATTATAAAGAGCTCTGCCTCTCCACTTGAAAATCAGAAACCCTTCCCCAGCTCCAGTGACTTGTAGCTCTGGTACACTTGCAGAGTAGAGCTTATTTCAGCAGGAGTGATTAAAGAGCTGATATAAAACACAATCATGGGATCCCTTAAAATAAGAGTAATATATGTTTCCTACTGTGTAGCTATTTTCCTTATAGAAAGTATCATTTTATCAAAATAATTTTCAGATAATATCAACCACTGACCACATTTTATAGTTCCTGGTACATGAACTGAACCTGATTATTCCAGAAGCTCAGAGGTGCACATTATTCATCTTCTACTTCTTGTGTGTTGGTCTATTTCGATGATTAATACATCTCATTCCTCAAAATTTTCTGTATTTTAAAAAACCTTACATTACAGCCCCCTGCTTTCTCCAGGAGAATTTAGTGCATTACTATTGCAGGGATGGCTAATATAACTTTTAAATGTCAATGGAGACATGGTTCAGGTTTTGCATCGTGAGACCTACGGGATTATAGCTGGACTTAACAAAATCTCATTGCAGTTTGCAGAGATGGTATCTGCAGCCAATGGAAATAAGTGAATGGGGGGTTCAGCTTGTGTGAAAAATTGCCAGAGAGTGGAAGTGCTTGAAAACTTCTGTGAAAGTCATGTTTCTCAACAGCCAGGGTTTCTGAACATCTCCCACTGTATAAATATTGTGTGTGAACACCAGAACATTACTTTCCCAAGTGGCCACCATGAAAAGCTGGGTCTAAGTCTCCCAACTCTGTTTCTCAGGAAAAGTGTCTTGGTCAGAGTACACTTATTTAACTGCTAACGTGGGTAGCAGTCATTGGATGGGTGTGTGCCAAAAGAACAGAAGAAATGGAGAAAATAAATGAAAAACACTTGAAGAGGGAACTTGTCAAAGAGTACCTTTTATAGAGCACCTCCTTTTAATTATTCTACAGAAAGCAATCAGGTTTGGACTCATCTTTTATACTCAACCTATATTAAGTCTTTCATTTTCCTCACTGACTTAAAGCAATGTTCTTTATTCTTCCCACTTCAAATGAAATATCCACATCATTTGTTAATGCAGGTTGCTGGTTGTCAAAGCTTGTAAGGGTCCTTCAGTTTTGGGCAACTCAAAGAGCCTTAGGCTTCAATCCATGAGATGTAATAAGGCAAACTGTAATATACAAGCCAAGAACAGGCTCATCCATGGAAAAAAGGTTTCACTTTCTAAGGCTTATATAGCTCAGGGTAAATTCAACTAAAATCCCGTCTGACATAGCTTGAAAGTAATTCTTATTCATTGGAAATTAGATGGTAGCAGGGAAAAAGACCCACCTTATTTTATATAAATATAAGAATTTCCTCTAAAGTGGTTTTGATTTTTGTCCTGGGGGAAAGGAGGGAAAGGAGTTATAGAGGAATCTTATTCCACGTCTTGTTCTTTATGTGCTCGTGTTCCTATTTTTCTCTTTGTAATTTAGGGAGGAGAAAAAATGTTCCTTAATAACCCTTACACTAACTTCACCACCCTGATCCCAAAGCATAAACCAGGTATTCACAGTTTCCTGTTCCTGCTTCTACTTTCATGATGTAAATCTAAGGAAAGAAATTTCATAAATGACAAATACCCCATATATCCTGAGAAAAAAATTCAGCTCTAAAAGCATTTCTATGCTATGATTTTTGTATGCATTTTTTACCTATGCATTTTTTACCTGTTTGTCAAAGAAAAACAAAGTTTTTTCTAGACATTTATGCTCATGTGTAAAGCCATCTCCAAGTTCTCCTATTTAAGTTGAAAAAAAAATCTCCCATGGTATATAATAATAATAATAATAGTAATTATTATTATTATTACTACTACTACTACTACTACTACTACTACTACTCCCAAGCCATCATAAAGATTTTTTGAACAAAGAAGGAAATTCCTTGAGAACCAGTTCTTCCCAAATGTCTCAGCAGTATGGTGCCACACCATATTGCATCCAACACGCACAAAATACATATAATCCCT
This sequence comes from Euphonia xanthogaster, assembly GCA_034509185.1. Taxonomy (NCBI): domain Eukaryota; kingdom Metazoa; phylum Chordata; class Aves; order Passeriformes; family Fringillidae; genus Euphonia; species Euphonia xanthogaster. The sequence continues at coordinate 52,966,025 of JAYDZK010000268.1, read as the reverse complement.
TATATTATAGCATATATAGTAAGATGTAGGTTTCTAAAATGAGAAAAAAGTTGAAGCTCAGGTAAAAGTCCTCATAGTTTTGAATTATCTATGCAATAAATCCCAGTTTTAAATACTGTTGAACTGGGAGAAGAATGAGGCTTTAAAGAGCTAGCTCTAGAGCATCCTGACAGAACTAGTTTCAAAGCATACAGCAAGTATTAAACTGGTTGAAAGATGTATTAGCAATTACATTTACAGAAAAAATGAAATGAACTGGTTTTGTTCATGTTTACTTGACTCTAACTGGAAAGAGAATCCTGTCAAAACTAGGATAGCCCAGTCAGACAAGGATTAACAAGTCATGTGTACAGCAGCATCTCTGGCTTAGAAGTGTGACTGTGCTAGGAGCAGTCAGCCTCCCAGGCTTTTGCTGGAGCCACTCCACTTTGTGGTGCATCTCAATATTCAGAGCCCAGAGCCAGCAGCCCCCTCCCCTGCCTTGCTGGGACAACGCTGGCCTGGGCCAGCAGAGATGAACACTTGACTTCACTCCAAACCCAGAAGAGCAGAGATTCTGCCACTTCAGCACTATTTGAAAGACTGTTACCACCATCTGAAGACATGCCACAAAGTCAGGTTTTGATTTAGAAAATGTCTTTTATCACAGAACAGCATCTCCCAGCCAGCAAACAGCTCGCAGTCAAGAACTACACGGAGAAATGTGTCTGTGTGCTCAGAGCATGCTCCTCAGTAGTTAGGCACACATGAATCTGTGAAAGACTGTAAATATTCCCCAGAATCAAGTGCTAGAGCAGTGAGAGAGTGGGCTACACCCCACTGAGTTCATTCACATGAATAATCCCAGGGCTTTCTGTCAAACTGTTTGTGTCCATAAGGCAAACAAGTCTTGGCCTGTCCCAAACATTGTTCGTTGCAGATTGCAACACAGCAAATGTAATTATGTGAAAGAAAGGCAGCAGGAGCAATTCCTAAAGGCAGGACATCATTAAGATTTCATAACAAGCACATTTTCCCAAGGGATCCAGAGGAAATGAGAGCCATGGATTTCCTGAGGCCAGACTCTATGTTTGGCTTCATACATCCAAGTGCATTTTTAATTGCAGCATTCACTTGAAAGACATAAAGTTCCTCAGGAAGTGAGCAGGATTTGGAGCAGGTCCTAAAATAATGCCCAGTCCCTCATCTTACACAACATGGAAAGAAGAAAAATCCTAGAATGGGACTACATGACAATTTGGATTTGGAGAACTACCATGTGCAATTTTCTCTGGATAATAGAAAAAGAAACATCTGCATTGCAAGGGGAGAGAGTTGTTGTGTGTTTTGTTGATCAGGGCATCATCAGTGAGCAGAACCAAGTTTATAGGGCAACCTGAAACAAGTCAAGAGGCATTAAAAGAAATAAAAGATGCCTAAGGAGCTTCATATATCCAGCAGAGATGGGAAGAGGTACTGGTTGAACTTGGATTCAGATTCTTTATAAGATCAAGAATCAACACATTTCCTTGCTTTAACATTGCAGAAAACTTTTTATCATAGGTTGAAAAGGGTGCTCAAGGCACCTAGTCACATCTTTGCTTGGGGAAAGTCAACACATATACTCAGTTCAGATTTCTTTGGGTTTTCTAGTCTGGTGAAAACTGAATTCTGCATTAAGAAAAAATCACATGCCAACTGGCTTTAATTAAAAGGGAGTGCTTCCAAAATTACTCCATGAAGTAGGAAATTTCCTGATGGAAAGAAAGAACTTGAGAAAATTGCTCCATTATACGTCTGTGTTTGGGTAACTAAAAAAATTCACACTAATCAGAACATTAACATCACCACACTGGCACCTGAGCTGATATGCAACAGGGGAAATCAATCTTGTAGCTGCGTATGAAACTGTGTAAGTAGTTTTATAAACACACACACCCATACACTATAAACATAGAAAGACAAATAAGAAGGTCCCAGGACCTACAGCCAAACTCTTGTATGATAAAAAGAGACCATTTCTACTGGATTTAATGTGAGAGAACTCCTGTGTGTGGATTTTACCAGGCTCTGTTAGGTTGCAGTACTTTTTTTGAATTGCTCTACTTCAAAATTTAATCAAATGCACTCCTTTGTGAGGATAATACACTGCTTCATAATAATGAAGCTTAATGAACAGAATTAAAAGTTGATTAATTGTAAGCACAGTTAAACACAGAAATGCTTTGCTTCTTTGCCATAAAATCTGTCTACTGTTAAAAACTCATCACTTGTTGTCTTCTCTGACTCTGTATGTTTAACAGCTTTTATGGGCTTTTCAGTTCCTGCTTGCAAATCAAATCCACCTTTTTTTTTGTCCTCCTTGGCCCTTCATCCTCCTGCCCTTCCACTTTCCTTTAGCTAAAGACAAAAGGCCAGATCAAGTTTAGAAAATCTGTGATACTCATTGCCACAACCTTTTTCACAGGGTTTAACAGAACTTGCAGTGTAACAGCAGGGGAAGGCATTGTCCCACACCAGCAGAGACCCAGGCAGAGACACTCCCTCCTTCTGCTCATTAGCTGATCTTCCAGGAGCATGGTGCTGCCTTACAAATGGTGAGATCTCACTTCCACCCTCAGCACATTTCCAACCTCTAAACATCAGGAAAGTAAAAAAGGTATTTCACATCAGATGGAGCAAGGAGACAAATAGATGAGGGATGTAAAATATTGAAAGGAGAGGATAGAGGTTGACTTTGCCCAGGGAAAATAATGCTGAAAAAAATAATGTTGGGAGTTTCATGCTGCATAATGTGCATATTGTTTCATCTGATTTTGTCCTCATTCAGTGACCTTACCTAGATAATGTTTCCCTTTCAGTCTTACAAATGCCAGTGCAGACAAGGTTTCCACAAAAACGTATTGAGCAGACACATCTTTCAAAAAATGCTGCTAGAAGACATCCCAATGTACTTATATGCAGAAAAATTAAAGAAAATGCTGAGTCCTCTTGAACCCTTGGAAAATCCTTATCTGAGATATGCTACTTGTTGAATGTTAACTGCATTTGGCTAAGTTGACATTATATTTTTAGGGTCCTAAGTCACTTGACCAATAAGGAAAGGGACTACTTCTCCATTATACACAGAAATCAGGAACTATATGTTCTACTGGCTTTTTCCTAAGAAGGAACCATAATTTTAAAAACTATTTCCATCTCTAAACACATAAAGAAGTACTAATTCTAAGGAAAATATTTTGATTTTCTTCTTATCAGATCTTCACACATATGCCAAGATTCAAAAAAACCCAAAAAGTTAATTAGAACTTTGAAATATTTTAGAAGTTTAAAATTGTGTATGAAAGAAATATATTTCTGAGTGAATATGCAGTACATGTATGTTTTTCTCAAAGGTCTAGAAAATAGGCAGATTATACCAAGTCTTATCAAAAATATAAATGCAGTGTGTCAAGTGAAAAATAATAGTGATTAGCTTAACAGCATCTTGGGTATGTATCTTTTATAATACCTGATGTATTGGGAGTGTGGTTTACTCAGGTTACAGAATTAAAACAGTAGGAGGTCTAATCTGAATTAATATACAGGTTCACTGGGAAATATTGATAGATTTAAGTATGATTCCTTGTAATATGCTATTTTATACATCTACAGTTCGGTCGATGGGGAAAACAAGCAGCATAGACTAAAATTACACAGTATTCCTGAAAGACATTTAACAGGAGTTTAGAAGGAAGCACAACACAGAAATTGCTTCCATTAATTCAGACCACAGCTCATGTGGCGTATTAAATTGCTGTGATTTTCCTTACTGTGCACTGTGTCTTTAAAAGTCTGAGAGGTGCCTGCCACTTTTCAAGACAGTTTTGATGAGATGTGCTGTGCCATCCACTGCAAATTTCCCTTTGTTGCTGTTTTGTTGCTTTTATCACCAAAAACACATCTGGCAGCAAGGACAAGCAGACCACAGCAGTGGAAAAGCCAAGTTTATCCAACAAGGATCATGCAGCTGCCATGCCAGGGCCTCTATGGATTTTGGGTACAGATACTATGAAAACTGTTGCACTGCTGAGTGAACCTCAACCACCACAGGAGCCCATCCAGTGTAGGAGACCCCAGTCAACTCACTGGTATCTCATCCCAGAATCACAGAATCATTTACATTTAGCATCTTTTACACTTAGTTGTAAAAGATCTCTAAGATCATTGAGTCCAACCTTTGACTTTTCACTAAGTGAAACTATGGTTTCCTGAAACTTCTGTCCAAACCGCTCCTTTCCCTTTCTTCTCTAATGTCTGTAACAGAAATTTTGCACCTATAAGCCTTTAGAGCATTAAAGTCTTCAGCTCTGAAGGGTGGTTACCTTGTAGGTTGGTTACTTGGCACAGGACAGTGCTGAAACTCTTTCCATGCCAGTTATCCCATTCCTTCCATGGCACAAATGCAGGTAATAGCACACACCCACTACTTGGTGCTGAATCCCAAAAGGACTTAAAAATCAGAATCAGACTCCTAAAGTGACATGGCAACAGAACTAATCATTATTCTGTAAAAAGCTTTTTATCTTTTGGTAACAAAAGAACATACAGATAGCCATGAGCTTTCATTGGTCCCAGAGTGCCAGGTGACTACACCAAGTCATGGCCAATCTGCAGCTATAGAGAAATACTGCAAATTTGCTCCAGCAAAATGTCCTGCTCAACATTAGAGAGCCTGGCTGAGTGTTTCCTGGTAGTTCCTCATGCCTGTGAGTGCCACTGCTATTTGGTGGGAAAAATGAAAGCCTGTTAAGTGCACAGGTAAAATGACAAGCATCTTACTGTTCTCTGAAAAACCTCCTGATTGCATATCACTCACTTTAAATTCTGATTAGAAGAAGGCATTGAGAATCTCAGCTGGGAATAAAAAAGGATAAATGGACGTAGCTAAATGCACAAACAGGGTGAGCAGCATTCATTTCAGAGCAAGCTACTAGGACAGCCACTGTCCAGGTGTGAGCATATGGTCTCACGCTGCATCATTTACAATGAAGCATTGCAAAATTGGTTTTGTTTAAGAAAATCACCTCTCATGCAAATATAAGTTCTCTATGTAAAACTAATGTTACTGACATAAAGCAGTGGGGGCACCATTATCTATAACCTTGGAGATGGGAAAATAAAAATACACAAGGGAAACTTAGAAGGGTAGTCAATATGGAAGGGCTAAAATCAGGAGGATATGGTGAGTCCTGTCTTGGCATGACTTTGGAAATACCTGGCTAGAGCTTACAATTGGAGGCTAAAGCAGAGTGGAGGACCAGCTGGGGACAAAACAGGCTAAGGTCATATTAATAACAAGTGTGAATGGACTACCTGCCATTTTTCATTTTCAGATGGTTTTCATCAGTTTTCTGCAGAGACAAATAGTAAATCTTCCATGCCAACATGGAAAAATTTATTAGCAAGTATGAGCTGGGGCAAAAAATGAAACCAAGACTGTTACTAAGAAATGTTGGAAGTGACTGAAGTGAAGGATAATAAAAGTAAATATTGAATTCCTACACAAAGTCTTGAAGGTAAGAAGAAATTTATCTTCTTAATTTTTCAGAATTTGCAACAGGACTTAACTGTTTTATTAGCCAAGCACAGAATAATGTTCCCCATGATGCCATTAATCATTTAGGATATCCTGGAGCAAGTGCTTCTGCATACTCACTTGATCTCAATGTTTTTCTATCAGTTTGCTCCTGCACTAGCAGCCCAGCTGTATTTGGTGTTCATTGTCATTTTCTAGCAGTAAGCTCATGGCACTGCTATAAAACAACAAGCAGCTGGTGGCACAGCACAAGTAAGTATTATTCAACATAAATTATGGATGGCATGGAAGCACTAAGAAAAAATTAACAAAGTACATGAGATAATGTGTCCCAACTCTTCTCCCATCCCCAGCTGCCAACCCATCTCTGAATGCTGCCTAAGCAAGGGAAGGGGCCGGCACAGAGCTCTGGCTTGGTTTGGATGCCTCACCACAGGTTGTGTAGTTGTGATACTGTCACACATTCTTGGGTGAGTCCCTGCTTGGGAGCAGGCAGAAGTGAGGAGAGATCTGCACCCAGGACTGTGGAGTCCCTGGACTATTCTGCAGTAACAAGTGAACCATTCAGGTTTGCCCTACACAAACTGCCCTGCCAGGCAAACACGGGTGAAATGTGAGGCAGTGCTCTTGGGGAAGGATGGAAGGCAGCATGGAACAGGAATGGGACATGACAGGCAGGTTGCAGTAGAGTCACAATTCATATCTGAGACTGTGGCTTCAGCAGAGGTTTGGTTTCCAAGATGGAATTCACTGGAAGGCAGAAACCCAATGTTAGCTGTAAAACGGTGTGAGGAGCAAAAGGGGACTGGTTGTTTTAGTGCTGGTAACTGCCACAGGGAGGGGACAAGAAATCCTTGTCTCAATATATTGTTGAAATAAGGATGAAATAATGTCTCTGTCTACCAATGATATTGGGGGAAGCTAAATATATAACACAGCATCTGTAAGGCCAATGCACCTGGTGATTTCTTGGAAAGATCCTATATTTTCATTTTATAAATACATAAATGAAGTAAGATCCCAAGGAATGTATGGTTTGTTCCTGGATAATGGGATTTTCAAGATATATAGAGTTGTTTGTTTCTTTTTAAAAATGAAACTCTGTTTCAGAAAGATGGTGAGGATTCAGCAGAAAAGCACTGTATTGATATAGTCAGAACACAGCCCTAGTAGACTTTAAAAAATGGAGCCTTTAAGTCACACACTGAGGCTTTCATCCTGCAAAGGCTTCATGAAGTTACTTGCCTTTAAGCTTTGCAGTTAGTCCCACTGATGTCAATGCACTTGCCCTCATGGATAAAGTTATATTCCATGGGTCTCAATAGATCACAGCCTGCAAATACTGTGTCACAGTATCATTTATATATACAAATGGTAAAGGGATTCCCTGTTCACATATTTAGTTAGCCAAGTCGAATTAGCAGATACTTTATTCAACCACAGTCTGATGTGAATGAAGTCTTTGACTTACACACATCTTAAAAAAAACCCCCTTATTTATGATTGAAGATGAAAAAAGGTTATTTTATCTGGTAGCCCATAAATGGTTTCCTAGGAGAAGTGAGAATGGGTTGTTTTCCAGCGACCCAGTATAAAATTACCTAGTGTAAAAATTCTGTCCAAGATTCAGCATGCAGCTGTGGAAGAGTGCTGCTACCTTCACCTGTAGATGCAGGAGCTTCCTGAATGCAGAAGGAAGTGTGGGTGCCCCTCCATTCCACAGGAGATATCAGTACAAGCTCAGAAATCTCCACAAAACAAAGCAGAGCTTGTAGCCAGCATGAGATTCCCACTAATTCTAGCACAGTTTTGTCATTATTATTGGACCACTGGTGTACCCAGAAGTCAGGGAATCTCCATACCCACACATCCTCATTGAATATTAATGCCAGAACCCTTACAATAGTGGCTAATAATGCAGCTTTTCTCTGCCATGTGAATTACACATCAATATTAATGAAGCCTTTGTTAGCATTCCGTGTTCTTTCCTTTCTGTGTCTCTGCCAGGATTTTGGACTGGTTTATGCCAACAACACAGACTTACATGTCAACCCTGAGCAGGTCCCAGACATTTCAGAAAGGGCTTGTTTTTGCAAATGTGCATTTAAATTAAGAAGTATGCCACATCAAGGTTGCTTAAAATTGACGGCTGTTCAGTTCTGCTCCCCTGCACAGGACAGATGTCACTTTATATGTTTGCATATCCTAAAAGTGACACACAGAGGGCTGTCTTTTATTTCAAAATGTTATTACAGCAGCCTTTGTATAAAAACTAACACAATCATTCACAATCATGCATGGTTCTCCTTCTTCCCAGCATCAGATGTATCAAGAAAAGGCAATGGTTCTGTGATTGGAAATGGAGATGTGTATTTTCTGGTGCTGTAAGAGCCCACAGTACAGTTCACACTGAGTTCTGCTATTCTAAACAGGAAACTATTCCAGTGCTTTGAACCTTCATATGAAATTTAAATGTAATTGCCAGAAGCATTACCTTATTAATAAGAGTAGAAAAGCATCATTACTAATTATCGTGAGCTTAATTTGCATTTTCTAAACATTTACATTATCTAATCTAACTATGTAACAGCTGCTTGCATGATTTCCAACTCAGCTCTTTTCCAAAACAAGTACCCAGCACCAGTAAATAATAACTGTTGCTGTGGACTTCTCCCATCATACGTAGGAGTTCCAAAAAGGAGTTCCAGAAAGGAGTTCCGTCAGCCACAGAAGCAATGCATATTTAATGACTACCAAACCACTGCATTTCAGCCCAGCTGATCAACCGTGTGGAATGCTCTATCATCTGATCCTGTTTCAATGGTAGATCTTACAAGATATCTGCAACAAATTACCTCTTTGAAAGAAGGATTCAATTGGTTTGCACTAATCTAATTTAGAGGAGGCCAGAATAAAATCATACTTAATCTCATCTGAATACAAACAGTACAGAAATGGTGTTGATAAGTAGCTGATGTAATGCTCTAACACACCATGGGGCTTTTGTACTGATCCCACCCCCATGAGGAGAGCTCTCAGCAATTCCCAATGCTGTCTCTTGGATTAAGACTTGAAATTGCATGTTTAGCATAGAAGATCTGGAACTTAATGTCACAAGATTAAGAAAGGAAAGAAAAAAAAAAAAAGAAAAGAAAAGAAAAAGCAGACTATTTGCAACAATTGTCATTTAGTGGTAGTGACCAGCTCCTAGATAGATCCAATATGCCCAGCACATGATCCTGGTGAGAAAGGGAATAAATACTTTACTTATCACACTAGAAATGCAAGGCAGTCAGCACAGATCCAAACCTGACCAAATCATGGGGTATGCCTACTCTTAAAAATTTTATTTTTCCCAGCTTAGGTTGAAAGTGGTCTGAGATTGATGCTAGCAATCATCAAAAGCAAGTTAAACCACTAGTGTTGTTATTTTCTTCCCTTAAAGCAAGCATTCCAGATTTTGGTGACTTCAAGAGAAACTGTCATTTCGAGCTGTGCCATCAAGTCCACTGGAGCAAAGAATGGAACCCATTTTACAGGACAGGATACCCTTAAAACCCTGTATCTAGAATAATTGGTCTTTAAGGCATCACATTTCATTTACAGACACATCTATTTTCTGATTTATTGTGTCTATTTAAGTTAATTCAGCCATTTTACTATATCCGTAAAATTGTGATGACAATCCATGCCCCCTAGGAAGCTTAAGGTTGAATTCACTGATATTTGCAAAACACTCTGAACTGCTGCAATTCAGATAGCAATATGAATGTAAAATCTCACTGTGCCATGCCTACTATCTTTAAAGCATCATCTTTACCTGCAAATACAGGTTTTTCTAAGAGGAAATGTAATTATTCTTTCTTACTCAATACCAGAGAAATAACTAGGTGACTATGTGGGTGTAGGGAGTAGTTTTAAATGAAAATAATTACAAATTGAGCTTGGAGAACGTAAAACTTGCAGTATGTTCTGATCATCTTGGACAGGAAACAAAAATAAATGGATGAAAAGAAAATTAGGGACAGAGGTGCACAGTTGAATCAAATTAAGGAAGTAGAAAGGATCTGTGGATCATAACGTCCAACCTTACAAAACTGGTTTGTTGGCAACTGGCTTTCTGGTTATTCACAGTTCTGTTGCCTTCACAAAATATGCCAAGAACACAAAATCAGGTAGATGGTTGATATTTGCCAGCCTGGAGATCACGTGTGTGAAACCACTGCCCACTAAAATCATCTTCAGCCTCTGAGCATTCCTATTTCTTCACACCTTTGAAAATAAATGCCTCAGCTACCATAAGAACATTTCCATGTTTGGATTATTTTGTCCCCAGATTAATGTAAAGTCTCCTGGATGATTTGAAATTTTCTGCTATGTTTCACATCAAAACCCTGGAATGAAGAAAAACTGAAGGTTGGCTCCTCAGGCAACAGGAAGAATGGAAGGAAAAACCCTCATCTCTGTAGTTCAGAAAGGAAAACCCATAAAATTTATCATTTACTGTAGGTGGAATTTAGTGAGTTACCCTCTGTGAGAAGAGAACATGGTTTCTGATAGCAGGCACTGTTTTTGCATTAACAGCTGTCCAAACCCACTTCCAGCTATGAGCTCTTCATAAATGTTCATCTTCTGGGAGTGCTCATATCTGAAACCTGTATTTTACCTTCAATTTGATTCCAGTAGCTGTCTGGAAGTACAAACCCAGCAGGCTGACTTCCCACTTTATGATGATTTCACATATTTAAAGTATGCCCCTGGAGGAAAAAGGATTCATGGATTAAGGTATTTACCCTATTTCATTTTCTATTTTCATGGCCTCAAACAGAAAGCAGAATTTCATGATAAACAAACCTCAATATGGACTAAAACAATTCCCACTTATTATTCAGAGCAGAGGTAAAACAGGATTTCAAAGGCTGAAAGATGCCCTCAATTTGCATCCTGTTTCATTTGTCACTAAATCTGTTTGCTGTTGGGAAGGCATTTGCCATTCTGTTCTATTAGTCATTCAGTTAAAGCAAGACTTGTAATTAACACTTGTAATAATTAGGCATTGGTTTGGTTTGGTTTGGTTTGGAATCAACCTCTGTGTTTTAATTAAATCTCAGGAATTGACAAAAATGGATGTAGGTTTTTGTTTAGCCAAATGATTAAGTGGCATTTTTTTTCTCATCTTTTTTGTAGAAGCCATGCTATTTTCTACTCTGAATGAGTAGGAATGTTTCATTGTGGACTTAAATGAACAGTTTACAAATAATTACTTTTTCTGTTTTTAATGTTAATGGAAAATGTGTTCTAAAAACAAATCACTGCCTTCACACAGAAGGCTTCTCTCCATGGACATATTATCTTTATGATAACACTAGGTCAGCCAAAAGTACCATATATTACAGATGATTTATCCTTTATTGGGAAATGGGGAAAAAATATCCTCACACTGAGCTCAACCTATCCCAGTAAACCTGTTACACAAACAGTTTGTCCACCAGCAAACAGACAAGCCAACCTGCCATGACAGATTCCAATTATAAGAAAAATATATCTTAAACAAATGAAACCCTTGTGTACCCAATGGCACAATTCAATAATTGCAAAGACGATTGCACCATCTGTGCTTCAAATTTATGGCCTTATTACGTACAGTCAGACCTTTCTAAAGTAGCTTGTCAGAGGAGCAGGACTTGAAAAGAAAGAGCTGAGAGAGTGTGTGTCTGCTTTAAGGAACTTGCAAAATTTTTGCAATACTGTTTTGCTGATCAGAAAGGGAAAATTACAGGTAAAAACAGAAATGAATTTAAGTAATGTGCTGAAGAAATATGATATACAGTCATGCCATTTCCCATAGATACATCTTTCCCAAGTAACAGCTAGTTTGAAAATCCATGTGATTTAAAAGAGCCAATGCCCCACAGAAGAAAACCAGAGCAGCAGAGCCAGTCAAGATTTTACAGCAAGTTTATACTCCTAGATTCATTAAAGAGCCTTTTAAGTGATTCCATGGTGGAGATATGAAGCCCACACAGAAATCTGAAGAAAAGATGTTCATCATTTAGAGAGACTATTCTGCAATGTCAGAAAGGTGTCCATTTACTTCCCTCACCTCTACCCCCAAAAAGAGAGATTAAATGGCATTATTTCATACACATTCAACTGTTCCTTGTCAAGTAACTTTAACTCAGAAGTTATAAATATGCCAATGGATTAAAGGACACGGAGGGGACAGCAGAACAATGACACAGCAAGCTAATCTGTGCAGAGAGAAATTAATAAAGGCCATTCAAATTCACTGGAAAAAGATAAAGCAAGTAAAGAGATGTCCTAGCATCCACTGCAAATAGTTTAGAGATAAGTAATGAGTATAACTATCACAGGGAGACATGTTTTAAAATCTTCACTTGGCTGAGTTTGTTGCCAACTCCTTTTACTTCTCTCAGGAGAGTTATGGATGAAATGGAGCTTTTAAAGGTGAGGAAAAGAGAAGAGACTGTGAAAAAAATGGGGACAGAAGAAAAAGGATAAAACCAAAAAATAAAATAGAAGTGGGGAAAATACAAGAAAGTTAAAATCCTGATAAAATGTACAGAAAAAATAGATACACCAAACTGGAGATAAGAAGAATGAGGGAAAAGAGCTCAGAGTCTGAGATAAAACACTAAGGAGAGAGAGATGGGCAGAAAATCTTGTTTGAATAAGACAGGAAAAGACATAGAGGACAAAGCATTATATTAACACTGATGGCATTCTCATACCTAAAAAAGTTCACAACCCCAATTTTGAAATCAGTGAAATAGACGGGGGAAAAAAAAGAAAAATTTGTATTCATTTAACAGGTTTTTAAAATTAATAGAAGTCAAGTTACAAACAACATGCCTCATAAATATCATCTTTTCACAGCATGCAATTCCTGTCCTAAGGGAAGTAAGAACATTACTCATATTGGTTTTCCTTGGCAGACTGAGGCATTTAGCAGGGAGAAGGCTTGCCAGTGTCTTGCAGTAGTGAGAAAAATGGGACTTTTTGCTAACAAGTCCCAGTCCAGATGCCGCCAGAAAGCCTTGGCTGGGACTCACCAAGAGGATATCATTCTTACACAAATTCTTATCTGGAAGGGAGAGAGAAAACCACTAGACAGTCCATGTGAAAGTGAACCCACCCAAAGGTGGAAATTACATAATGCTTTCTAGCATTAGGCTGGTCCCATTTAGGCCTTAATCCCATTTAGGATGAAGAAATAAAAAAATGCCAAATCTGTGGAATGAATAGAACCTAAGCTTGCTTTCTTGCTTGCCCTCTCCAGCCAAGCAATTGAATTCCAGGCATTTAACTTTGGGCAGTTATTTCTCGTTTGTCTGTGCTTCACTCGAGGGCTCAGTGCTGGAGACAGATGCTTTTTGACAACCGTTCCTTACTTTCCCAGAGATAGTCTGGATTTCTGAGCTTTCCCTCCCTGAATTAGACAGCCATAGTTGTCTTCATGGATGAGGTCATTTTTGAAATAATTTTTGTCTCCCTAAAGAACAAGCCTGTTTTATTATGTATGAGAAAATGAAGAAGCCTTCAAAAACTGCAGGAGGCTGACAGGAGAGGGTGGCTTTTATATTAGATGAAGTCCCACATATAAAATAAACCTCCCAGTGGCTTCATTAGGAGCTGGATTTCAGCTAAGGTTCATCTCTGCTTTACATTTTCTACCTCCCAGTTTCTCCTTACTTGTTGTTTGATACCCGGACACTCAATTCAGCTAAACCGCAAATGAAATCACTGTCCTAAAACTGCACTGAGAAATATAAGCACATAAATACACACACACACACACAAAAAACCCAAACAAAAAAAAAAAACAACAACAACAAAACCAAAAAAACACAAACAACCAAACACTCATACACATTAGTGAAGTTTTATATATATATGTGTTGTGTAAGAACTCATGCATGGTATTCCCCAGGTTCTGCTCAAAAGGTGATGAATTTGATGAGACTTTTTTAAAGGCAGTTTTTTAGAGTGCCTTTAAAGCACTTTTGGAGGATGCTCTAAGAGAGCTGCAACTCTGCCAGCTCTGCATCCCCAACACAGCTACAGCAAGAGGCAGCAATTTTTCAGTCTCTGGGTATGACTTAGGTTTTATACAAGGAGGAGAAGAAGTGATTGTGATCATAAAATCAGAGCCTGGGACAGAGTGTCACAAATGTCACCTGTGCCACCATCTGGGGCTTGGCAAACAAAGGCACACAAAGATGGTGGCTGAAATCCTCTCCCTATATTTAAAATTTTCAGTTAAAGCACTAAGCAAAATGTTTTAGGGAATGAAGTTCAGTATTGGATTTAGTCTTACAAAATATACCCATTTTATGCTAACTTGCAGTATTTTGCAGGTACATCTTTCCCATAATCATATTCCTACCTGTGTTACAGTATAAATTTGAGATGCTTTAAATAACTTTTTGCACTCCCTATTGGAAAGAAACTTTTGGAAACCTGAGCTAATCACAGCATTCACTTCCAGAACACAAGAAGGCTCTTTGAAATGACTAATATTTTAATAGCTCCTTTGTTTCAAATCAGCTGCAAGATTCTTTGTTGCTTTAACAATAAATATACTAGGGAGGAATAAAAGTCCTTTTTCTCTTTCTATCCTTATAGATTCCAGCCCACAGTTTGTCACCACACAGGCTACAGAAGTGGGGGCATTTCTCACTTCCTTGCCTGTACTGTCCTCTGGGACACAAGGACACAATTGGTGTTTTGCAATATTCTGAATTACTTTTTCTTTTGTTTGTTTTTTTTTTTAATATTATATTTGATTTATATAACAAACCAAAAAGTTATTTCAAAGTAAAATCATGAATGTTTTCTTTTCAATAATTGTCACACTAGGTTAATTTTGTGAATTTGGAAAATTCTTTTAAAATAGGATGCTTTCCTATTTTAGGAAAGAGTCACTTCTTTCCAATAAGCAAAGAACTGACATTAAAACAATCAAATATTTAAAAAAACCCCACCACATCAACAAAGAGATTTTTGCCAGATGAAAAAGGCAGTAAAGAAGGATAGAAGTAAACCCTGCATCATCTTGGGATGTAACAAAAGAAAGGAAGGAAAGAGGGGAGGAGGAATCTCCAAAACTTGCCCAAGTAATGAATTCCAGGGGAAGAGCTAGTAAAGCAGGTTAATGAATAACCAGATGTTTCTAAAGCCAGGAAATCTCCTCTTCCTCTCAATTTCAGACTAGAGTGAACTCCCTTTCTTGCTCTCAGTTCTTTGGTTCACACTGGAAACTCACTCAGATGCTCTTTGTGCACCTCTTGAAATGCTCATTAAAACCAAGGGGAAAAAAACACCGAAATCTTCGCACCACTTGGGTTTGGAACAGTCTCCAAGCATTGCTATCCCAAGGTTCATGCCACACTTCAGTTTGCTCTGAGATGTGACACCACATTTTCCACTACAGGAAGCTTGGCTTTCTTGTGGCCTTTTCAACTATATACAGAATAAACTGTTCTTCTAGCTATTGAGCCAAGTTTTCAAAAGGTTTAGGACAGTGTCCGGAATTCAGACAGTCAGTTACTTTTCCAAATGAATGGTCACCCTGCCATTTGGGTTTTGTTTAAGTTCTGACTTCAGCAAGCCTGTTCAGCTGAACAGATCCCTACATGTTTTCAGATCAGAGTCTCCATTTATAGCAAGACAGCAGTCTGAGGAATTAGCATTTCCTCATTCACTTTTAACGTTCAGCAGACAAGATGGGTCTGTAGGATAACATGTCAGAGAACTACAAAGTCCCTTTGGACAAGCCTCTGTGAGAATTAGATCCTCAGGATCATTTGACAAGTGTTGTTCCTTTTCCTTTGTTCCTCCTGTTGTCCTCCATGGCAGGTAGAAAATGAGCAATTAGAAGGATCTGATGTCTTCCTGTATTCAATAAAAAGAGATGTGGAAGAGGCTGTCATTGTGTCAGCCCATTTCATCATCACTGCCTTAAAGAGGCTTTCTCATCTCCCACCCCAGCTATTAAAGGGGCAGAAACTAATTTCCTTTACAATTTCTGTGGCCAGGCCTAAGCAGCTTAAAGAGCAGTCTTGTGAGTGTGCTCAGAAAGAAGTTCCACAGCTTCTGCTGGGAAAGGAGTTCACATAAATTAGAGCTCGTTGAGCATTATTACAGCTTGTTGCCTATGGTATTTCCTCCCCCCAGGGTAAAGGAAATAATCTTGATTAATGACACCCAAAAAAATCATTTTTCTCTTTAATTCACTAATTGGTTAATCTTTTATGACATCAAAGAAGGCTGCAGCATTAACAAAAAAATAGTCAATGCAAAAGCCAGATTTCCTGTGCATTTGCCATGTGTGCTTTGTTTCCTGATGTAATTCCTAACTGAAAAGGAATGAAAAATTGAAATCTCCAGTTTACATGAGAAATGGCAGTTTTGAGCTCCCTATCAGACACCTCATTTTCTCTACATTAGTCACAATCAGACAGACAAGGCTCTGTCTTGTTGAGCTACATTTAGCAGTCTGTCTGAACTGCAAATTTAGATGACATCCAAATTACACAGACTCAGCCACTAGGTTACACTAATGCAAAGTAGGAGAAAAAGAATCAAGACTATTGATTTTTTTGGTTCTTTCTCTGTCATATTCCCTTAAAGGCATTTACCAAGGCTTTTAAGATCTTCAGCATTTTCACAAAGGAACAAATTACGTGCAAATAAGACTGCCTTAATCTATTCTTCCCTGCTTAGATTGTTCCTTCTGTACAGTCATTATGTGTTTTTCACGCTGCTGCTGCAGTTTGCTTGATCCACTTTCATGCACCATGTGGTCAATATATATGTGGGAGAGTAACTGTGGAAAAGAACATCTCTTGCACCTGCCTATGATAATCAAAACCTTTTTGCTAATTCCCTGCAATCCAAACACATCACACATCTCTCTGCTCCTTCTTGCAGCTGTTTCATCAATTCAATGCCATATTCTGCAGAACACTCTTCTGATCACATTTCCATTCTCAGACAACTTGATTTTTGCAATGAAATATTTACAGGATGTTCACAACCATGTCACTAATAGGAGAAGCAAAGACCACATATTCTACTGACAAATAGAGCTGATTTCCAAAGTACTGAACCTTCACAACTCTGTCAAAGCCTAACAACCCTGTTCACTGTGACTCATGTTAACATGACTCCACTGAAGCCACGAGTAGCTCTACTGAACTCTTGCAGTGAGATAATTGGCCAGTGTGAATTTCTAAACACCACTGAAGGCAATAAATGTACATATTATTTTCTGCCTGCCAGTCTTTGCAGGGAAGCTACAGCTGCAATCCTGCCCAAAAGTATTTAACTCAGAAAGAAGCTCTTAGAAAACACACTCCTTGGAGCAGACTGTCCCTTCAGTGTAGGGACAACACCTAGCACAGTGGGCCAAAGACTCTAGTTTTTAGGTGCTATGGCCAGTATTAAAAAAAATAACAACATCAGAGCTTTCGAGTTCTCCCTTCTTTCAACCAAGAGAACCAGGAAGAGCTTTTTCTAGCTGATCTCACTAAGCAGCTGTACGGGCTTTTTTAGGCATAGTTAGCAAACTACAAACTCATTAAGCACTACATATGGTACTGTCACTTCCCATGAAATCTGAGGCTCACATACTTTCCTCCTAGGCTGTGCACATGCTTCCTGTCGGGCTGAACGTGTGTGCCATCAGGCACTAGCGTGCCCCTTATGGATTGCCGTTTGTGTTTGTTTGATTTTGTTTTTCAGGGGCTCCTGGGCTTCTGACATTTCAGCCTTCAAAATTACATGGCCTGGATTTTTTATCCCTGTATCTATGGAAAGAAATTAATTCCTTTGCCCTTGGTTTTTATACTTTCTGGAGGACCCCATCATGCATTTTCTGTTCCACCTCACATGTTACTGATGCTGGCAAAAACTGAGCTTCTTGCTGGCTTTTGGTGGGTTTTTCTCCATGAAAATTGAAGGTTTTGTAGAAGTGAGTTTCCACAGACAGGTAAATTTGACCAAACACTTGTTTAGTTCTTTTTTTACCTGCAGGAAGACTAATCAGTTTGTAAAGCACTAAGAAATGTCTCATTTATCATTCCAAGCCAGGCTAGCACATTTTTCTTCCTCTCTCTTGCAAAACACAGAGACATTTCTACCCTTAAGATTTACATTTTCCGTATTTTTTTTTCTTTTTTCTGACCTTTCTGTACTAGAATTTTACTTCAGGCCTCTCCCTTTGCTGACCCTGATGGAACAAAATTTAGACAAAGCCTTAAAATTCCTTGAGGTTTATCTATCTTCCTTCCTTTTTTTACTTCCACCTCTCACAATCTTTTAACTATTTTCCCTTCCCACCGATTTTTCCCCTTCTAGACCTCATTCGAATCACAGAAGAAGCCTGTTTAAGGTATCTGCAATTTCCTATGTTCCTTTTTGATCAACACTACATGTTTATAGCATTGCTATGGGCTTATAGCATCATTGAGTCACTGAAAGATAATACAAAGATTGAATAGAATTTGAATGAGGCCTAAAAAATTAATTTGAATTACAGAAACATGGATGTTCGTCCTCTGAACATTTCTCTTTTCCCATCACTTTAGTCTCTCTATTTCCATTAAAACAAAATTTGGGAACCTGGCACAGACAGATGAAGAGAACAGAGATGATTTAAGGTCTAGAAATGGAATAAAATAAGGCATCTTCAGCAAGTGGGAAAAGAAAATAAAAAGAATGAAAATGTTGCTTGTATTCACAGGACTACAGCAAGGACAGTAGTTTAAGGCTCCTTTTTGATTTAAAACATAATGTACCACACTATCACCTGCTACCACACCTGTAGTTAATTAAATGATGGGAAACAACCCCACTGTGCCACACTGAGAAGAGAATCAGCTGCCAACAGGAGAGCCTCTGTGGATGGGCAGCAATTTGGAGATGCAGTTTGTCACCCCACGAGGAGATCAGAGGCAAACCTTGCTTGGCTCCATTGCAGAGAGGGGATTCCACACCCCTTGGTATGGAGGCAAGTGTCACAAATGGAGGAAAAAGTCATTTAATGAGCTGCTGTTAAGGATGACAGTGTTTTCTAGCACACCATTTTGGGAGAGAGGACAACCCTCAGACATGATGGTCAGCAGATCCATTTCATGTCCAGCTTAACACAGTGCCAGCCATGCCTGGGGCATTTTATAGCTGTGGCTGTTTCATGGGAGTTGCACTCTACCCTCATCTGCTTAGCGCCAAAACCACTGAGCAGCCTCTGCTTCTGTGCCACAGGCCCACAGCAGGAGTTTAACTCCTACTGACTAATGAAAAAATGACTCAAGTCTTTTTTTTTTTTTTTTACAGTAGTTTCTCAGCCTTCAAACAACATCCACATTTATACTTCCAAAGCTCATTGAAAAAAATAAGTGTATATCAATACATGTTCTGTAGAGATAATTAAATATTATTATCCTCTTTTTACCAGTGGAGACAGCAACACACAGAAAGTTGAAGTGATTCTCTGTATGCCAGAGGTTCTTCAGCCCAGCTGAAGACCCCAGAAAAACTTTAGCTGTATATAACACATCTCCTGCCACAAAGTGGCATGGTATATCTGAATTTTGTGGGACACTTTCAGGAAAAGGGTTGGCCAGAAACAATAATTCACAATATACTCTGCGATCATTTTAGAGATTGCATAGAAAACTTGTGCTGGAGCACACATTCACAAGCCTTGGGTACCATTCTCCATTTGTAAAGGTGATTATCATGGCATGAAAAAGTGGGGAAGGGAGTATAAAGGATACTATATTATTATAATATATTACATGTATTATAATATTTTAGTATTACATTTTTGATATCCAAATGTGGAAAGTAAGTCCTCTGATGGCCCTAGTTGGTTGGCCACAGATCTGTAGAAGAGATCCCTACTTTGTGGAGAATACAAAGTCTGTGGCTGGAGTCAGTCAGACAAATCAAGGGCCAGGCTCAAAAAAGAGACATGATTGATACCATATATACTGTGGTATGTTCTGTTCTTCACAAAAAGAATAGTTATTTGTATTAACTTTAGGGGGAAAGCACATTTTTCTCTTATTCTGAAATAGCTTTTAAAATAAACATTCACATTTACATTTGGTGGATGACCTTTAGTATCAAGAAGAGGTCACCTGAGTCATATCATCCATATTTGAATGGTTATATAGGAATTATTTTACACAGAAGTCCCTAAGGTAATTATTTCATATCAGAGCCAGGAAAGTTTAGTATCTGTATGCAGTATGTATTTACACTTCATGCCAATGCATTAAATAAAATTCCATCACATTCTGTCTTTGTATTCTCTTCTTTTCAAAGACACACAGTACATGATTGGATTGCAAATTCCTTCATAGTCTGAAAGGCTGTCTCCTCCTATTGTTAAAATAGATTTGGCCAAAACTGGAAAAAAGTCAACAGAGAAGCTGACATTGGTTTAGAAAAGTGCACATCTTTGACAGCCACTCTGTCATAAATGAAACAGCAAAAAAATAAAAGAAATGTGTTATTACACTATTAATGAACACATATAGATGCACAGGGAAAACAGAAGAATGTAAAACTTTAATGAAAACCTTATTTAAGAGAAACAGCAGAGAACCATTCAGCTAGAGGCAAAGTCCAAAACTTTTAGAAGCCAAAGGATATTCTTCAAAATCTTATAGAACACTCTGAGATGTGCTCAGCACAAAAAAAGGAGGGCATGGAAACTGAAGGTCCTAAACCAGGATTTTAAAGGCTCATTAAAGACATTTAAATTCCACAGTTAGAGCTAAAATGAAAAGACCTGAGAACGACCCTGAATCTGGAGTGTTTGAAATCTTGATTTGGATGCACCTGACGTCTGTGGCCAGTGTGTACCCAGACCTGTTACCTGAGCTAGCTGAAACTCAACACAATTCATAAGGAGTTTGACATAAATGCCTTTTGAATTCTTGATACCTGAAAATCCTGAAGTCAGAGAGTAAACTGTTCAAAACACAAGTCCAGCTGGTTAAATAGAAGAATCTCTTTCAGTGAGAAATGTTGACATAAATATAATATTTTCACATTTTTCAAATACTTCCTACAGAAAGTAGTAAAACAGTGGTTTGGACAGTCTCTTTCCATTCTTTCTGCTCCATTTTTCCCATCATTGTCAGAAGTGTTCACATAAAAATAGCTGTTCAAATAAGCAAATTTTTTTCCATAGCTTTTATCTCATTTTTCCAAAGGATATTAAAGAGGAAAATAGGAAAGGAGGAAAAAAAAAACACCTGAAAAAGACCAACTCTCTTCAAAACAACATATTGTCCTGTTCACAAAAAGCCTGTTCACTGAGCATTGAATGGTCACCATCCATTTACATAAATCAGCTTGAGTCCCCTCAAAACCTGGCTGTTGTTCAGCAGCTGGGCTGCAGCTCTCAGCCAAGCTGGCCTGGAGGAAAAGGGGCAGTGAGTATCCATGTCCTGCAGGGCCTGGTGCAGCCAGGCTGTTCAGGGGAGCTGGGAACAGCCTCCTGCCTTTATCCCCACTGCAGGAGGGATACACTCACAGCCCCAACAGAGGTGTTGAGAGAGGAAACGCAAACACTCTTGATGAAAATCTCTAAGCACACCTCCTTCCATAGGACCATGGAGGCGAGGTCCACATCCCATTCCAACTTTCCATCTGCTCAAGAAGTCCCTTCTGGGATAACATCATAAGCAGGACTGCTCAGCTCCTAAGTCAGGCTCATACTGCAGCAAAAGCCAGGAATTAATGCATAAACCACACACAGTCCATCTGAAGAAAGACCATTCCCAAAAATCCAGTGCTTCCAGTGGACAGACAGTAGCAGAAGCAAAGCATCACAGGCTTTGCAGTCCAAATGACCTTTCCCACTTCATTCCAGCTGTTGTGTACTTTAGAAATATAGGAGTCCATCTGGCATGGGACTGGCAGGATCTGTTCCAGAATTATGGGAAATGGGAACAGAAAAGGTGCTGCAGGTCAGGATGGAAGCATGTTTGAAACGTTGATGTTTGCACAGTGCTTGCCAGCACTGTGCCTGTTTTAAGCCAATACCATTAATCATTCACTAAACTCACTTGAAAAAATTGCAAATAAAAAGAACTAAATAGTGGCAAGGCCTTGTATTTTTATATGGCAAGCTCTGACCTTCACATGTATATTACATGCAGACCATGCCTGCTTAAATAAAGTTCCGTAGCAGACAGAACATCTGTTAGGTCTATTTTATATTCATGTTTAAGATGGGATTAGTCTCTAGGCTTTTTCAAATAATGAAGAAAAACAAAAGGGGAGAAAGAAATTAAAATCTTAATTCCCCTTTGATTTTGTGAAACAATTAGAATTTAAGATAATTAGTGTAAATGCTTATAGAAAATTCTGTAGGATCCCTGCCTGAAATCTTCCAGCCTTTCAGAGATTAACAATGCATCTATAGCATAAAGCCCTTTGCAAATGCAGCACATGTACAACTCAGGAATTATGAGAAAAGTTACTTTGCCATCCAAGTGCTTCTGTGGCGTTAACTGGTACAGAGAAGATGGAGATAAGCTTGTGAGACCTGTTTTACACCAGACTAGGAGCTGTCACCAGCTGAAATACCTTCTGTATTTTTGTCTGGTGCACAAAAAGAGACTGGTTTCCAAAAGTCACTGTGATCAGCACTGACACCAGGCTACAGGCCCCCTCGTTTAGAGTAATAGCCTCTCTACTCTCCGCACTTCAAAATGCTACTCTGTACCAGAATATCCTGCTTTGAAGGCTTCACATGACTGAAGACCTACAGCCGAAGAGTGTCTGATGTCTCAGCGGGTGTTTCAGCCCAATGAACACTTCAAAGCTGGCTCCAGGAAAGCTGAGTGACAGCTGAGTCACTGTGCACTGCCCAGAGCCCACCCACAGGTGACAGAAGCTTGGTCAGGAGCTGAGGAGCTGAGGCCCCAGGGAAATTACACTGCAGGGAGGGCAGTGTCTGCTGGTAATGCTGAGCTAAAAGGTAGCTCAAGCAGATACTGCCAATTTCCCAGGAAAGGCACTAAATATCAAAAGCATGAAACCAGGGAAAAAAGCTCAGAAAGGCAAGAACAACTGGACCCAGCTGAGTGGGGAGCTCATAGAGAAATGCAGAGTCAATCCAGAGAGCTGTAAGGAGAGGGGAGGGAACATTCACAAGTCATAGGTGAATGAAAGGGTAAAGTGTGACTGGGACAGTAGTTATCCACTATTCCCAGTGTGACTCCTCTTCCCATCAAACTGTGAGCTGTCTCCATTTCAGCTTCACAGGCTAGGAAGGGTTGCTGTGTGAGGTTGCTAGTTTGCTAAGGAATGGGATATTGAGAAAAGAACACAAAGCAGGAATAAAAAGAAAGCTATTATGTAAAACCACCCAAATGCCCCATACTATTGCCCAGAGGCAGTGCCTGTTCTTGGACAAGAACAGATCTACAAATCAGAACATATTTTCACTCGTATAAACTTTTGAAAGGCAGGACTCACTGCTTCTGCTGTACCTGAGTCAAGATCCCTTCCAAGTTCTCCTTTCTGAAAACTGGGCTCAGTGTTGCCCAGCAATGGCTTTTACAGCAAGCATGTGACAGCCAATTTGGAGGGATCACTTCACTGGTGGGGAAGCAGATGGGAGTGAGCAATTACAAACAGAAAAATGTTGCATGTAGATAAATATCCACTGATGGAATGACACCAGCAGAGCTCTCATAAGAGTTAATCACATCCCTTTGCCTTCTAGACTGTGTTGCAAAGGTTCATAAAATAGTGGGTAAAGGGGATGTAGTGGGTGTAAATTACTTGCAATTTCAAAGGGCTTTTGACAGGCTGCCTCACTGGAGATTATCAAAGGGACCAAGTAACCATAGGACAAAGAGCAATGCCATGTTAAGGATTGAATCCCACTTAAATAATAGGAAACACAGAGTTATAACCAATATGCTTTTTCTCAAAATAAAGAGAAGTTAGTAACAGGAAACCACACAAATCATTACAGAAACTATTATGATTCAACACAGCTATTAATAAAAAAGGAGCACAACAGCGGGATCATAGCATATGCCTGGTACAAGAATAACCTGGAACCCTTTCTGATGCCTTTTTTTACACCCCCCCTCCCCCCCACACAAAAAATCCCCCTGTGAAATCAATGAGAAAGTGTGATCATGGTTCATAAAAACCAGCTCTCACTCCCAGACCTCTGCAAATAGCCAGTCATACTGGGACAGGCTGTAAATCAGTAAAAGGAGCTCCTGAATGCTGCTGCTCTAATACCTAACAGCTTATCTTTATTTCAAAATATCTGTCTGCCTGGTGATGAATGGGGTGTCATGGTTGCTTGGGAAAGCAGAGCTGGGACCTTATAAACTGCAGCATGAACTTCATGTCAACACACATGATGCAATAGCTGGGCACAACCAGCTTTGATCAATGGTCAAGCTTTAGAGCAATCTGGGCTGGGGAGAGGAGAGAGAGGGGATTGTTTGCTTGCTTTTCAGTGCATGAGGAGTTGATTTTCTAAATGACTGAGAATTGGTTTTTTCTCCTTTTCTGCTCCCACTGACAGTGGCTAGGCAGTGCTCTGCAGGGCTTTTGTAACCAGATACATGAGGCTTTTGGTTTTTTTTTTACTTTTCTTTCACATACCTAAAGCTACTTTGAAGGCACCAGCATCCCTTATTCCCTCCTCCTGCTATTCCAACCTTCCACGCTACAGAGACTGAAATGCTAGAACAGCTGCTTGCCACAAATAAGTTTTCAAGTGCACTAATTTTAGTGTAGAAAGAGAAAAGAAGCTGGGCAAGACAAGCCAGGCATGACCTCAGATGTCACAGGCCGTGTCAAGAATAACACCAAAGAAGTGTGGTTGCTGCTGCTCATCAAGCCCTACATGTACAATTGCAGATGGGAGAGCACCAAGAGGAAAAATACAGCTCACAGTCAGTCTGAAAACTAACCTAAATTAGAAGCAGGGAAATACATTGGTCTATCAGCAAGAGAAAATCCAGAAGCAGGTCAGAGCCTTCTGATTTCATCAGCAAAAGGAAACAAAAGAATTTTAACAGGAGCATTCCCAGAAGCACTCACTGGTGCCTAATTCCTGTTTACATCAGAGATAAAAATATCAGCTCCCACCGACCATTTTGAATATCTTACCCTTGGGATATCATTTATAATGTCCTTGTTATTTAGAAACAACTCTTCCTAGAGAAAATACAGCCCACTTAAACCCACAAGTCTGGGTCAACATTACAGTGTAAATCATTATTGCTTCACTATAGGTCTAATGCACAGCATCTGAAAATTGGGAAAAATTCATGGTTTTGAAGCATTTTCTCTGTCATACCATAAACCCAAGGATAGTTCTAGTCTAATTTAATCAAGGAAAGAATGTTTTTAAAATTTAACTACATGGTTCAGAATAATAGGGAGAGCAATATATTCCTATGCATGCCTGTCTCGGCCTTGGTGCATATTTTTGAATCAGATTACACTATTTTTGACAGTTATTCATTTTAAATGAAAGTGAGATGGCTTTAGCTCAGAGTCCCAGAAATTACTACTTCTAGTTTTCTGTTGATTTCTTGTATTATTTGAACATCTACAGAGAAAAAAGGAATTATAATAGTTTGAATTCTGGAATGCTAGCCAGGGACTATATTTTTAGCTGTGCAAATAAGTTTATGATACTTAAAAAGTTAAAAAAGTTTTCCTCTTTAAAAAATCTTTTCATATACAACACCAAAGGTGAAATAAAATTCAATTGACTTTACAATCTCATAACTTGCTTTCCATCCAACTGTTGGAAATAAGATTGAAAAAAAAAAAAAAGTCATTCACCAAAAATTAGAGATTCTGCAAGTGGTATGATAAGATTATATTTTTAACCTTTCAGCAAAAAGGTGTAGCAATAAAGCTTTCTTTTCCACATCATATGTTGTTGCTGCTGGCCTTGGTTTGTCTTGTTACAAGTATTGGGCTGCTGTACTAAATAAGAACCTGGCCTTCACATTAATAATTTATTCACATCACTTCACTAAGCATGCAGTCATTACACATACACAGATCAGTAGAAGGGTCATGCAGAATTAGGAAATGTTTTGTATTGATCAAAACACAGCAAGCCAAGGTAATACCAGAATAAATTACCAAGGATGTGCTGCATTCTCAATAAGCACTAAGATCTTCACCTCTGTTCAAAAAACTTGAAATGTTAATTCTTTCAGTTTATTTTAAATTATTTTAAACGTGGAAGACTCTGCAAGACGTTAACAAAGAAAAGATTCTTTCTGTGTAGTGGATTTTGGTAACAACTATTTCACAGGGGGCTACATTGAAATGGGAAGCTGAAACTGTCTTAAGAAGTAGCTGCAATAGCCCTGGAATATAAAACTGAGATAACTATTGGAGAGACAGAAAAAATTTAGGAACTGGAGTTGGAGGCATTAAAAATTCATAGCCTCCAACACTTTACCTCTAATGCATTTGAAGCACTGAAACAGTTAAGGTATTTCACTGAGGCACAAAATAACCTCATTATCATTTCTAATACAGATCAATACTCAGCGCTGCCCTTTGAAAAACACAGCACTTGCCAGTCCATGTGCTTATTGTGCTCCTTGCAGTAGCTCTAGCCCACTGCCATTAGAGCCTTCACAGAAGCCTTTTGCTGGCTTCTGAAATGTGCCTCTCCCCTCTCCCTCTTTGATCTGCATATTCCCGTATCAAATTGTAAGGAAAAAAAAACAAAATAATGCAGATCAATATCCAACATATTGACTTTTTTTTTCTTTTTTCCTTGTGACATTTTGTCAGGTGGGTGTCTCTGCTCCTTGGGGCTGCCTGGTGGCATTAGGGGGCTGCTCCAGTCAAGACTAATGGCACAGGCTCTGTCCCAGGTGGACACTGGGTATTGTTTGCAGTAACTGATTGGTGTGAGAGCCCTCTAGCTCCCTCTCCCCAGCATGTGGTCCAAAGCACAACATATGCTTCCTGCTTGCTAGATTTGTCTCCAATAATAAAAACAGGATTTCTTTTCAATTTTAGTCTTGTGCCCAATTTATCAAGCAAAATAACATCAAGGCTTCAAAAGGCTTGGTGGGTAATCTGGTTCTGCATTGGATTAGTGGGAAGAGGTGTAACACGGTGAATAGAGAATTACCAAGATAACATCTTGTGCTGTACTATGAAAGGAAAAAAAGATGTGCATGTGTACATGGGCTGGGTGTGCATGTGAATTCTGACCAGTTATTAGGGCTTCTCCTTTACAGAGCTGGGAATTGCAACATGCAGCTCTCTAAAATGAGTTTAAAAAAAAATAATAATGCAGAGGGAGGAGAATTGAAGCCACAGTATTACTGAGATTCTGATATTTGTTCTTTTCATTGCAAATGCTGATAAAATATGTTAGTTCCCTGGGGAGAGGAGGGATGCAATTGTTTGGTGATGTTTCATTCATGCTGCTACAGGGCTTTAAAGGGAAGGGAAGGAAAAGGGGCCCAGCTTTGTTGCTGTTTTTTGTTTCTTGGGTTTTGTTTGTTGCCTGTTTTTTCTCTTTAGATGATTGAACCATGAGAATAAAACTCCACCCCCCCTCCCAATTAATGCAATAGCACAATTTAAAGAATCTTGTCATTGTTTACTAAAATGGTAATGAACAGTGCTACAGATGAATTTAGTGCTCCTCCTGACAGTACATTACAATAAATAACTAAGGCAATAATGAAAACAGCCTACTAAATCATATTAGAATGTAGCATGCAAAATATTTAACAAAGGTTTTATTGTGAAAACCTGATTAGCCTTATTAAAAGCCAGAGTTTAGTAAAAATGGTTAAAATTTCCATAACCAACACAAGTTGTATTCTCTTTCAACAAAGATCTTCATTTGCCTAGAAATCTCTCTTAACTACTTTGTATTTAGATCAGGGAAAAAAAATAATTTGTCTTTATTGATAGAATAAATCTGGGACTAATTAGACTTCTTTTCCTTCTAGTAGAGCATGCAATTAAATGTATTGCTTCAGGGGAAGTCTTAATGCTGGTTGCACATTAGGTGAGGTAATGCCAAGCCAAAGACTTTACGAGCTGCTCAAGGAACAGGCTGACTTCACAGCCACTCAGCTGCAAGAATATATCAGTATTCCCATACAGACACATTTGACTGACTGAAACCTGGAACCTAGACATTCAGTAAATTATATTGTAGCATACACTTATAGCAGACATAATTCCTGCAAAGTATTGGGATATTCTGTGATTTATGCTTTTGCCTTATGATCTATCTCTGTATCAATCATAAAACTCCCTGATAAAACTATGTCTTCCCTACTGTTCTTACAAGGAGAACTGAGCCATGCATGCCCATGCAGAACATACTTTCAAAATGCCTCCATTTAAATGGAGGTTTGGACTTTCTGCCTTAAAGTACTTGGAAAGACTTTGATATGAAACACTAACATTTATACTGCTTCATACTTTTCTCTCACAGATTAGAGGTGTTCCTTGTTGTTCTTAAGGGTTTTCTTAACCACATCTGATAGAGAAAGCACTGCCAGGTAAATGGGGAAGGTCTTAACTTTGAGATCACCCATTTTCTGTCAAGTGAGCACAAACTTCTGAACGCTCCAGGGTTAAGATTTCTCCCAAGAAACACTTCATAATATTTTAAGAATAACACTAGGCTGCTTGAAAAACTATGGTATTGTTATTGCTAAGTTTCAGAAAACACCCAGGAAAAGTCTGAAGCCTGGATATCTTGGAACATCAGTTTCTTCCCAATTTAGCAGCAGGGGATTTCAAAAGAGGAGCTTCCCCTGAAGATGTCACTTAGCAAAGCAAGACAGAACTGCTGGCTTGTGGCACTGTCAGGGGAGATGGCAGAGAGAACAGGAGGGGATCCAGCCTACCAGAAGAAACCACGGCCATTCCAGACCATCATGGGGTAATACTGAGATAAGGGTGGATGTGGATGTGGTTGTGATTGCAAAAGGCTCAGCATTGTGTGGCATCTTGCAGAGTGACACAATGTGATTACATTTCTGTACCATATACACTTAGCTGCAGCTCATCCCAACATATCTTCTGGGAATGGCAGCAAAAGTACAAATTTGCAGATACACAATCAGATGGGAACACTGCACACACTGAATACAAATATTCTGTTTTGTTTGCATTAAAAAACCAAGCCCACTGAATGAACATTACAGTGGCTGAGTTTTGGTCACACCATGTGGTCCATGTACAAGTTCTGCTCAGGGAAGGGATATTTATCACATTAATCTCCAAGGCAAATAGAACAACGTGAAGTAGCACTACCCAGTCTAAAGAAAGAGTGTTTGAGACTCTTGCCTTAGATGTGTTTTCAATTCATACATGCATCATGCAGAGTCATGCATCAGAGATAGGGTCAGAGAGAAATTTTCTGGGGGAAACATGATTTATTTGTTCACATACCATGAAATCTACAGTATTATGTTAAAACCTAAGGGATACAGCTACTCCACTGGAAACAATTACCACTGCATGATACGTGATATGCGTTCTATTTAGTTAATATAATTATTTGCTCCTGGAGCATCACCAAGGAGAGACAGAATGATCCCTGCATGAAAGAATTTATGGTACAACAGCTACTTTCTACAGTTCTCAGGCACATAAAGTTCCCACTGAGGCCTATGTCTGATAATGCTCTGTGTAGTTAGGATGCACTTAGGGATTCAACACAGGTTTATTAGAGGCTGTAATTCTAGGAATAAGAGTTCTTTTGTGAAGTCTTACAGGCATTACAGGTTTATATTACTGAATAGTCAGAATACTCTTATGATAAATGGGCGAGTCTATTTACTCAATAGCTTCTTAAAAGCATGGTTTAAACCCAAGAAAAACATAATAAATTCTCTGTTTGCATGTCCACATACCCCTCTTTGTACCACAGAAGCTGCAGAAAAAACTCAGCTTGAGAATGAAAAAGGCCAACAAAGTGAAAAAATACTATCTAAAACAATAAATAAATAACATCTGTGGCTTGAAGGAGCTAAGGAAAGAATGGCTCTTGTTCCAAATTCAGTCATGTCCCTTTTACACAGTATTTGACACTGATGATTCACAATAATCAATTATCTTTTGTAATGGCCATCTTGCAGAAGAGTAAAGAGGTGTACATACTAAGTGATAAAAAAGGAAACAATTTTTGCTATTCCACTTGTCAGGCAGGTGCATTTGTTTGTATCAGATAAATCTTGCCTTAGAACAATTAATCTGTCAGTGAATATCACTGCAGTGATGAAGTTAATAGGGATAACCCAGGTATCCTCCCACACCAAAAATCCTTGGACATTTGACAATATTTCTTCAGAATAAAAGAAAAGCTTTCTTTCTCCCCTACCTCCCTATGGTTATTTTTTTTAATAAAAAGAAATATGGGATTTTATTACACATACAAATCTGCAGTTACACCCCAAAATTCATCAAGAATTAAGAAGACAAAAATATCCTTTGCACCATTCCAAACACTAATAACCTTTCCTTAATTTCCCAGAAAAAAAGTACTAGGGAAAAAAAATGGAATATAAATGTTAATAAGACAACTGATGTCTCCAAAGCTTTGTTAAACACAATAGCCTGGGAAATTATAATTTATTTTAGATTTGATGAATCTAGTGAACACAGGCACACCAGGGAAAAGTTGCAGTCTTTAACTTGCAAACCACACAGTAATATTTTGAGGCTGCCTCATCTTTTAAAGGCACAGATGCATGTCCTTCTTTGTGTGCAGTGAAAATATTTCCCCAAAGCTTTGCTAATCACAAGAAATATTGAAATTACTGATTTAAATGCTCTAAAGCAAGGCTTTTGTTGCATAAGGAGGACAGTTCAGCAAATCTTCTGTTATTTTATCTGTCCTGCTACTCCTCCTGGACTGGGCTGTGTGACTCCAGCCAGGGGATGAGAAGCAAGATTGGCAGCAGCCCCAGAGAAAAAAAATGTGTGCAGGGAGAATCATCCTCATGTCTGAGAAGAGAAAGACATCTCAGAGGCAGTTTTTCCAGCTAGTCTTAATTTGTAAGGTTCCTTTCCTGACACAAGCAAAACCATTTCTCCTCACCCTCCCCAAAAGCAGAATCTAAAATCACTGATTCAAAGGATCAGTTTCCTACAGCCTCTCAAATATGTGTTTTACAAGGCTTTTGGCAAAGAGACTAGCTCTACTAATAGGAAAAAGAAACACAAAAACAACAAAGCACAACCAGGCCCCTTTAATGCCTGGTTGCTCTGCTTACAGCATGGCCTTCCCTTCCCTACAGTGGGCAAACTGCAGCTGGGACTGGTTTGAGATGGGAATTATAACCAATTGCAGATTTTTAATGGATGCCACCTGTTTCCAGCTCTAAGGGAGTCAAGATACTGCATTAGGGTTCTGCCTGCATCCAATATTTTTGTGAGTTTGGATGCCTGGTACTGCAATACCATGCCAAGGGATCCTGGCACCATTTTCTTTACTTCTTCCAAACCCACAGACCATAACAATCTGTATGAAATTTTGAAATGAATGTGGAAATCACTTATCATCATCATACAGAAAGCTGCTATTTCTACACATTGCAGCATGAAGAATTAGTAGGATATTGTGTGAGATTTGGGGCACTGGAAGTCCCATAAACACTGGACTTTAGTATAAATTAGAAACTAATGTCTCTGCCTCTCCTTGTGAATGCTGTTTTCCATTTGAATGCTGGCCTACAGATTTCTCTGCACTTCTAAACAGAGTTATCTCCATTCACTGTGAAA
Organism: Euphonia xanthogaster; assembly: GCA_034509185.1. Taxonomy (NCBI): domain Eukaryota; kingdom Metazoa; phylum Chordata; class Aves; order Passeriformes; family Fringillidae; genus Euphonia; species Euphonia xanthogaster. Next base: position 52,934,644 of record JAYDZK010000268.1, on the reverse strand, counting down.
GAGAAGTAGATCCAAGCAGCTAGATGTTTTAGTTTAGTCTAATAATCACATTTCAGAGATAAAGTAGGGAGGTGGGTGGATAAACCCTTGGGAAGCTCTGATCCATGGGGCATGCTTAGACCAAACTTAGCAAACCTTGTCAGTGCAGTATTCTAGAAAAACTACTGCATCTCAGCATGGATTAGCTTTTTTCCGGTTTTTCTCAGGAGACTCCTCATTTTTTAATTGTGTGAGCAGGCTGAGATGCTATGGTTGGAAATACAACTTCTTCTCCTGAACCCTCTCTTCAACACAGCCTCAAATACAGCCTAGAGGAACAGACTCTCTTGCTTCCTCTCATTTTTGAACTCTTTCCTGCACAGCTTCAAAAAGATGGGCAGAGGCTGATGACCTCAAAGCCAGGTGCACAAAGTGGTAAACTGAGACCTTTCTGTGGAGAAAAGGCCTTTTTCACACTGGCAAATTAACTGACAGGGGTCTCTGCTTCTGTGTAGCTGCACTAAATACCAGCCTGCCTGCAAAGGTTCTTTTTCTTTAATTACACAAAAAAGGAGTATCAAATGCTTAAAATTAGCTCCAGAATCTTCTTCTCAAGGAAACAGAAGTCAGGGAAGAGTCTGCCTGGTGATTGTCCACTGAAATAGTCATGGTGACTGTCTCTCTAATATCACAATTGGATTTCTGCGTTTGGGCATGATGCAGGCTGGTCTAAGCTCAGACAAATTGGGCTGGCAACAAATCAATTCACTATTCTGTAATAAGGTCTGATTTGTTCCTCCAAAGAGAAGCATTTAATTAAAGTAATGATGTATGAATGCATATGCATCCATGAAGGTGCCTGTTCAAGGAAAAGCCAGCTAACACACCTCACAGGAGCTGCAGCTATAGGTACTAGGGACGATAAATCTGAATTAACCTCCAGTTGCTTCAGCTAAAAATGGTGGTGCCAAAGTATAAACCACAACTGACTCCATAGAAACTTTTCAAAGTGAATATATGGGGGAAAGATTATGGATTGGAAAGTAGAGGGATTTAAAAGACGTTGAGAGACCCACATGGAATTTTTCTGAGTCCTGATCAGAGAGGCAGTGCCAACATTTTATGTCAAAATTATAGGGGACAAAACAGATTTGGGGCCATGATGAAAGAACATGATTGATGAGTGCAAATGTGGGAAGCTAGAATAATATGCTGAGGAAAGTGACGTCTTGGCAATGACTCCAGTGAGGCCTGGATTTGTTAAGTACCATAAAGTTGTGTCCAACACAGTGCAAACCACCAGTTATGTATTTTTATCTGTTTTTAAAACTTCAGTTTTTATACCAAAAAAAGCGCCATTTAAAACTACCCCAAAAATAAAGAGAGGCCACAGACAGTGAAAAAATACAATGCAGATAAATACACCAAATTAATTCTAGGTGGAGGTAATGCCTTCTTTGATACTTGACAAGAAAATTGACCACTATTAGGCAGAAAAGAAGAGAAGACACTGAAGACCTTGGGATCTTCCCAGAATGAAACACAATCAAAGGACTGAATACACAGAAGAAGAAATCAGAATGGAGCTGTGTGAAAATATTAAAAGCAGAATCATACTTACATTATTGTCTGGGAACCCTGACCAACAGCTTTACCCTTTCAGAATTATGCAGAGACTACAATTCAGTCCCAGTAGTCCTCCATCCACTTAAATAAAGCAAAAAGAGAAAGGAATTGAAATTTTATCTTTGTTTGAAAAAATGGAAACTCTCTAGAATTTCTTTGGTTTTGCCCTAGATGACACATGAAGTTTGCAGAGAGGCTGGGATTTAACTTCTTTTACATTCCTCACTTTCTCACAAAGCATTCCTCCTTCTCAGATACATGTTCAGAGTCCAAGTTATTGTGGAACTCAAAAATTACAGGAACAGAAGAGACAACAGAAGGAGCACTGGGTGTTTTTACTCGATGTACATTCTCCAGATGTATTACAGTGCTCATAGTATTGCCATCAAAAGTTGTTTCTAATGTCTAACCTGAATCTTCCCTATTTTCATCAGTTCAAGAGCATTAGTTCTTTTTTACTGCCATCAGACAAGGGGAAAAGTTCATTTCCTTCCTCCATCCAGCAGCAGTTTTATATATTTGAAGTCTATTAGCCTCATTCCTGTCAGACTTTTCTTCTATACGCTAAACAATCCCTATTCATTCAATTTTGCTTTATAACATCTTGATTGGTATTTGCTAGTCTCTGGACTTTTTTCCTGTTTATCCCCTTCCTGCTTGTAGCACTGAAGTGCTCAAGCTAAGGCCAGCCAAGAGCATCTCCAGGCAACAAAGAAAACCATTCAATTCCCTGTCATAATGGAGAAAGCTTCACCATATTCCTGCTTTTAAAGAAAGTTAGGAAACAAGATCATAGTTGAAGGTCAGCTTTTCGTGCTCAGCTGGCCTGCCTTTGGCACAGGTCAAAGAGGAACTTGCAAAAAACTGGATTTGGAGACTGCACCAACCTCTTCACTTAGGTGTAAAGCTTAATATATTGAAATTTCACTGCACCACCACAGCCATGTTTCTCCCAGCATCCTGAAATAGCTCAGAGCAGTCCTTTGTGCTGTAAAGGTGCCAGCACACTGGAGTTGATCCAGCATCTCCACACTTCAGTCCTGTTCATGAGCTTTAGTAATCTAAAGCTGATACACAACTGATGGAGAGAGAGGAAAGTGAACAAGAGGCAAAACCTCGTGCTGGGTTCAGAGAGAAGATGCAGTGACCTTAATGTCACTGGTAACTCCAAGCCTCACTTGTCCCATGTTAAATATTACAGGTCAAATATTGCTCATTTTTTAAGAAACAAAGCAACGTTAATGGGCCTGGATCACGCTTCCAAAGGTTTTATAACCTTTGTATGCTGTACATTTGTAAAGCAGCCTTGCTTTAATCCAGGAAAAACTGCAATCTTCACTGTATTTGACAGAAAAGGAAAATGGACTCTTTAATTCAGAGGGGACAACCTAATAATCAGAGGTCTCCAGTGTCACCTGGCATTTTGGATTGTTACAAAGATCACCACCAGCCTCAGCTCTGCCCAACTCTGGGCTTTTCTGTAACTTTCTATAGGAATATGATCCCAATATTACGAGGTGAAACGTGCCTGGGCTTGTCTGGCCCCTTTCTGCTTGACCAAAGGC
>JAYDZK010000268.1:52894592-52931374 GCA_034509185.1 Euphonia xanthogaster | reverse complement strand
ATCAGAGATGGCCTTGCTGAGTTTCTGAGATTGATGGACAGCTCTCAGCAGGAGGCAGGGAGAGGGGACGGGGGGAACTGGGAAAGTCAAGACAGGATGTTGCTACACACTGTAACAACTTTCACCTTTTAAGCACTGTCTCTGCTCTGGGCAAAGTTTACAGGCAATAAATGGCCATGTTTTCCATTACCTGGGATTTGGTTCAATATTCAAAGATTTAGTCAGAAAGAAAGAAATATATGGGAAACATCTGGGGGGAAAAAGAACAAAAAATCAAGTGGATCATTGCATTGAACCAGTCTCAGTCAGCCTCCAGGCAGAGTTCTAGGAGAAAAGGCATTATTCTTAGTCATTGGTCATCTCTTCCTGATTCTAGTTAAAAATGTTTTCCTGTGGTCACATGCTAAGCAAAAAACAAATACTAACATGGATAACTAGGATAAACAGAAATCATGGACTTCTGCATAATACTGCTTTGGTCAATTAGCACAAACTATATTTTGCAGTAATCAGTCTTAGGAGAGGGGTGAATGAAATTAAGCTGATATGTCAATTTCATGGTTTGGGGTGCTTCTTTTTTTCCCCATTTTTTTCCCATTTTAGATGAAACCATGTACCTAAATATCACAAGTATTGTTAGCATTTTCAAGCTCTCTGCATAAAGTTTTGAAATAGAAAATTTGTAAAATATAGGTCTGCATGTATGCATAAGACTATTATAATTGAGACTACTATGTTAACTAGCTGGCATAAATAAAGATGGCTGGAAAATATATTTATTAAGGTGATTTTTTTAAAAAAGCAAAAATCAGGTACTTTCTAAGCAAAAAGCTCCAGTAAATTTATTAATTAGAAAATTAATCTAGGGTTGCACTCATATTTTTACCACAGAAATATTAAAATGTGAAACATTTTGTTCTTCCCATGTCTGGGTTTTTTCTTCACCAAGCATTGAAAAGCTGAAGCAATACTTTTGTCCTTGTCTGCTCTAAATCTCTGTATACAACAAAGTAGTTCATAATACAAACATATGGCTCAAAGGCTGTTGTGGGTTCAAACACAGCTTAGATAGGTCAGAGCTCTGTGTGGAGCAATGGGTAACAAAACCAACAATGGAAAGAAACAAAACAGCAAAAATACTCTTTCCCAGAAGGCGCAATTTCCCTGGTTTTATTTTTTGCTTGCTGGTCCAGGCTGTGTCATGCCATCAACCTGTAGCTGGTTCCCTGGACACTACAGGGAGAAGAACAAATCCCCAGTTTATTCCTAGATTTTCCCAATCTACTTGAACATTAACATAAGCATCTCCTGACTGTCTTATCACCCCAGAACCACCCTGAGCCCTGCTGCTCTGTGTGGCTACATGGAAGAGATCTCCTGGTTCTTCACAGCTTGCCAGTGATGCTGGGGAGATGCAGTGGAAACCTGCTCTCTCTGGCCCTGTTAATTTCAATATTTTATGTTTACCTCTATAAACATTGCAGTCACCACATTTTACAGAGCCATGGAAACCAAGGTGACTGCCTGCCATCACTCATCAGCTCAGTGGTGACTACACATGGAATAAGATAATGCCACATGAGAGGCTGTTTGTGGAGACCTTTTTTCAATTTGCACATGCCAGTATCCACACTCTTTGTGACACTGTCCAGGCCAACGAGGGCAACAGCACTGTGTGATCTCTGTGACAGGGAATCTCTCTAATAAAACAGAAGCAATGAATCTGTCCCACCAAGGAAACCAGATCTGTTTGATGCAGCTCAGACATTGTGTCTATAATTATTTTCTATCATCGGGCTAGATGAATATGTTCAAATAATGAGCTCTATTCAAGGAAATTGATTTCTTCCTCTTGATATATTTGAGGCAGAAAAATGAGACTAAATTTACGGAACATATTACTCCTACCTGGTGCATTGTTTTAGTACTTAAGTGCTGCTGTTTTTCTAATTAAATAGGTAAAATCTCAACTTGTCTATTGTCTTCTGGCATCTAGTTGTTAATCACAGTTTCATAGAATCATAGAAATACTTAGGTAGTATAGGAAAGGACCTGTAAGTTCATCTAGTCCAACAATAAATTTGATTTCTCTTTAAAATTAACTTTTTAAAATATGCATATTATTTTCTTATGGTACATTTTAAAAGCACCCATGTTTTATTTCTTCAGAGCCAGAGGAATAACTAAAGAGTTTTCTTCAGGCACGTTGCAGAAGCCTCTCCTTCAGCCCTTCTGAGCTTCCACGGTCATTGAAGTCCAATCAAGCAATAATCAGATAACTGGACAAAAAACTGCATTTGTCTATTGCACAACACATGGATCTTCACAAGATACACCAACCCAGAACTCATTGTCATTGCAGACAGTCTGGAGGAGCCACTCACAATTTACCCCACAGTGAGTGAGATTAGAGCCAGGCCTTTTCTTTCAAGTTATGTTCCTATTAAAGTAAAAGTTGATTCAGGGATAAATTTTTTTAAAATAAATATTTTTTTAAGTAACAGTGAGTGAAAGGAATACCCTGAGTACATATCCTGTTTTGAAGAGTAGCACAAGCTCCTTAAGGGGGTAGCTCTGTACGTATCTGTGCCGCTGATGGCGATACCGCATTTTGAATCAACTCCCATTTCCCCTTAATTGTTCTGTCAACCTGTTTGGGATCTCATCTACCTTCCTCATTATGGCCTTCAGAGGGAGGGCTCCTACCACACTGAGAGTCAAGAGCAGATCATGTCCCTCATTTAGACCCAACACATCTTTCCACAGCCCACTAATTGCACGGCAGCCCGGGCTCATTTGTCTTCCCAGATCGTTAAAATTCATCACCATGCTGTGTGAGCTCTCACTCCTGCCCTTGGATGGGCAGCTGTAGATTATTTAGCCACACCAATCCCTAATGTTTTTAACTAGGAACTGACCCCAGCACCTGAGCACCTGCTGGGCTCTTAGTCTCTGTCATGTTAAAAGAGTGCACAGAAGGACTCAAGCCATCAAAAGCATCCTGCTGCATTACATTAAATATTGATAAAAAATATGCAAATTGCTTATTGATCTTCTCCAGGAAGGGCTGAGATAATGAGAGAGGGACTGTTTGAGATGATGTTCGGGATTTTTAACTTTTTTTTTTTTTTTTTTTTTACATTAGACTGTTGTTGATAGCTGAAGTTAATGAGGTCTTTTGGTTCACTCAGTATTTCAGACCTTACCACTAGTTTGATGATAAAAGAAATCGATGCACCTTTATTGTGCATCACTACCAGCAAGTGCCCTGCAAAGGGCAGGAGTATTTGTACAGGTGCAGTGCCAGCACTCCTTACTAACTTTACCAGTACTGCCCTGGTTAATATTGTACTACTCTAAATTGTCTTATCCTGCACTGTATTTGTTTTCCAAGGGTGATATTTATCAGAAGCTGATGCTCACACTGCCTCCAACTTATTAGCAGTTCAGTATATAATTAATACCCAGAGACCAGTTGTTTTTCCATTCCCCTTTGCTCAGAGCATTAACTGCATCACATATGCTTCCCACCCTTTGGGTGATTGACATGTGACAGCTTTTAGCTGTCTTTCTGTGCCTTCATCCTCACGCTGGAAATTTCTTCACACTCACACCCTTGGCTTATTTTTTCTTTCTTTCTCTTCTATATCTTCCTCAAATTTTTGGGGTACTTCCTGATACCTCAGAGGAGTAAGCAACCATAAACCCAAAGCAGCTGGAGCAGGGCACTGTTGCCCCCACAATAACCATCCATTGGAAACCAAAAAATCTGTCACACCTGGGTTACCTGCAGGACGTTATTTCTGAGCCTCCATCAAACCTAATTCCAGACAGAAACACTGTAGATGTGGCCACAAGAATTCTCCCTCTGCAACTGGGCCCTGTTAAACAAATTCCTGGGGTGCCTGTATCTTGTCAGGCAGCAAAGAAGCCAAAGAATAAACTTCATATTTTCACTATAATTATTTAAATTTTATTAGGATTTTGATGGGCACATCAGTGCTGCATTTGGAGCTACACAAAACCATATTAAGCTGCATCTTTGTCCCAAAAAGTTTACTGCTCTTAGATGAACAGAGCAGATATGATGTGATCTGAATGCGAGAGAGTAACTTTTTGGTAGCAGGAAACACCTCAGGTTTCTTCTTTGCCACATGATCCAGCCATGTACCTCACTGAGCAGTGCCAGGAGACAGAGAATAACAGGGCAAAGCTTTCTTCCTTTTTTTTCTCTTTCCCCTTAATAACCTGCAGCTGACAACCAGGGGCAGAGTAAGAAATTCAGGCAACGGCATTTTAGAGAGGCAGAAAGAGAAGCAGAAGATTTGCTGCAAATTACAACTGATTTGTGGCAAGACTGCAAATACAACCCAAACCTGGTGGGTTCCATTCTGCTGCTGTGGTCCCTGGGCCACCAGTGTCCCCTTGGGAAGTTATGCAGGCACCTGCAACAGACAATGCCAACCTGACCTGTGCTTCCAAAAGCAACAGCCTATTTAGTTACTGTTATCAAGTGTTTTTGTCACAGAAAAGTGACCTAGGAAAGGTATTTCCAACACAGGCAGACCACAATAAATGTAGGTGGAAAAATACTGTTGGCAAAACACCAGAGAGGAGGCAACACCTGGGGATGATGTGTCCAAATGGGATGGTCAGACAAAATCTTGGATCTGTCATGCCCAAATTCAGGTCCTTAGTGTATCAGTTCAAGAGCAGGAATTCAAAACTTTGTTTTAGCTTTGTCCAGCTGCTTAACCCTGAATGTACTCATGTTCTCAGTAGCCCTGGCTTTACACAGCTTAACAAACACTACCAACTGTCCTGGCAATGTGCAATGGAGAAACAGAGACTTCAACACCTTCATATTTTTGTTCAAATCTTCTAAGGGATTGGATATAGAAAATATTAAATATAAAATGTCAAGTACACTATTCCTAGAAACAGTTACATCCCAGCACCGTTAGGAAAAAATCCAGGAGCAAATACTAAAGATATTCTAGTTCATAGACTGAATATATCTGTATATTTTTATCATTCTGCATCAACCAAGACCATGGGAGAAAAGGCATGTTTTGTCAAGGGAAAATACTCCAGTGAGAACCTGAAAAAGTTAGTTTCCCAGAGAAAACCAGAAAAACATAAAAAAACAATTATTCAAAATTGGATGAAAGAAGTGATTGATGGTTTGTACTTCCCTGTGTACAATTTAAGATTGATGCCATACTATTGTGTATGTCGGGGTACAACAGACCTGAATAATTAATTGCTCCATGATTCCCATTCTCTCAATGATACACTCCCTCAGTGCTTCTCTCAATGTATATTCTGTACATGTAAAGCAGGAGCAAAAGCATCCCCAGACAAACAGAAGCACTTTCAGGTTTGAGAGTTTTTTCCTACCCCCACCAAGAAAAAGAACCAACCAATTTAAAATTGCTAAGCAGCAGGGAAAACATTCTTTTCTTTTTTTTTTCCATCTCTTTCACACCAGAGTATTTAATTATGAATTTATTCAAACAAAAATTTCAGAGATCTCACTGCTCCAACAGTCTCTTGCCCGAGGTGCTTTCAAGCCCACAAGGGCAGAACAGAAGGGGCGGAGCAGAGCCCCAGCATTTCAGACAATCAGCTTTGGAAGCATGTTACAGCCTGTCCTATTCATTTTCTGTGTTTCAAACAAGAGTCATTTGCTTGAACACGTTTTGGGGTTTTTTCTTGCTTTTTTATATGTCCATTTATTCAAGGAAATGAAAATATGCGAAAAGAACAAAAACAAAAAGCAAGCAAGAAACAATAGGAGGAAGGAGTTAAATGTGACCAATGGAATTGTATTTCTTTTGTCTCTATTAGCTGTATCAGAACTGAAAACACAGACAAAGGACCTCTCAGTTACACCTGTGTAGGCTGAAAATAAAGTCACTGAAGTCATGGGATCTTAATCTGTTAATGAATTCAGAAAAAACTCAAGGTATCCTTATGTTTCTTTACCATACTAAATTTGCAGTTCAAAACTACAATTCCCTTTTAATAGAAGGTCACTGTAAACACTTCTGAAGATGCAAGCAGATCTCAGGGTAGGAACAAACTATATTTGCATCTACCAGATGACCACGTTGAGCAGTGACTGGCTCCAAGTAGCCTTCAGGTCAATAGAAACGAGATCTGACGTTCCAAAAGCAGAAGAATGCAATGACCATACTAATAACCAATTTGTAAAACCAGATTGATTAAAATAAAGTCTGCCAGACAACCTTGCAGTCTGTAGTTTAGCTTTACAAGAGGGTTAGGTTTTTCAGGGCATGGTTGTACACCATGCAGCAGGCTCTACAGGAGCTCATCCAATCCTTGACCTCCAACAGTTCCAGAGCAGCACCAGCTTTTGCCTGTGACCTGAGGATCCCATCCATAGTCACAAAATTAGGGTGCCTGCCTTGGTGTTTAGCACCCACCCTGCACCAGCAGATGCTACTGCAGCACTCCAGGAAATCTTTCCAGGCAGCAGCCCCTCCTCCAGGGCAGACTCCTGCCTGCAGGAGCTTGACCACCCCACACTCTGCAAGAAAATGATGGATCCTATTTTTCTTACTTCCCCCCATCCCTGGAAGTGTTCAAGGCCGTTTTGCATGGGGCTCAAAGCATCCTGTTCTGGGGAAGGTGTCCCTGCCAGGGGGAATGAGGTGGTCTTTAAGGTCCCTTTCGACCCAAACTGTGATTCTACTTGCAAGTCTGCTTTACCCTTTGTCTGAGAGAAATATATATATTTAATTCTAGTATCACAGGGTTGCTGGACAGTTTCAGCACTCACAACAATGAAAGTAACAAACACAGTTTACATTTTCCAGAAGAAACATATGTTATTTATTGACTGGAAAATGGAAAACTGAAGCATAGAAGCCCTCTTAATACTGCAATGACCTGATTCAATATCCACGGAAGTTTTTTTATTGTCTTTAACAAGCTTTAATGAGCCAGGTTCATAAAATTACTTCTTTACTAAATCAATTACAGAACTACAAGCTATTTTGCAGTAGGATTGATACTGCTGTTCACCCAGGATATACAATTACTGCTAACCACTTTTTTTCTCTCTTCCTTCTCTTTTGTTATTTTTCTATGTATTTTCAATAGATTTTTGGGGGGGGGGGTCTGTAAGTCTACAGTTCAACAAGTGAAAACACTAATTGTACACAGATACCAAGATTTTAATGATAAGCATATTTTCTATTTAACAAAAAAAAAAAGCAGATGAACCTTAATTTGGAAAAAAATAGAATATGAATCACATTAAATGTCAAATCTTGACACAAACATCCCCTTTACTACAGTCACTGATAAAATCACCTGTGATTTTCAGTGGCATCCAGATTTAGGTCTACTGAGCAAGCTGATAACAATACAAGAGGGGGGCAAATCAGGATCCGTACTGGAAATTCAAGCTGACACTCTGACCTTAACACATGCTGTGGTGCTTTTTGAAAAAGAGGGCAAGGAGCAGCTTTCTTCCCAATCACACGAGTTCAGACTGAATTGTCATCCCATATTTTTCTCTCCTTCTTTGTTTAGTGTTGTTAAGGATAGCTTCAATATGTTCCAAGGTGGTTAAATATTTAAAAAGGGCCAACTCCTTGCATTAGAAAAAGTGCAATCAGAATGCTTCCATTTCATGGGGAGAATGCTTTTGTCCATACAGAGTCTGTAAAGACTTGTTTTATAGTGATAAGGCAATGTTTTTAAAGAAAAAAAAAATTAAAAAATTTTAAAACAGCCAGCTTGTATTGCCTGTTGGTTTATTTCCAGTGTTCCTGAAAGTGACAGAAAATGTCCTTTTAAATGCTCAGTTTCCTTCAGAAACTAAGCTTGCCAATATGGAAAACAAAACATGGGCTCCTAATCTTGCAAGATCTAGAGATCTTGAAAATGTATTTTATTTTGGTATCACCATGAGTTGCTTAAATGCATAATGGTGATGAGATTGTTTTTCTGATTTTAATGCAGGTAATGTACTCAGAGCTCAGTGATCCAAGAGAAAATTTCCCAGCAGGCCACACTTGACAAGCAGGTGTCACTCAATCATGCACGTTTTCACCTCCCTGAGAGGACAGATGGTCCCAGCCTACTTAGCAATTCCATCCTCTGTTGGCAGCCCCTCTCCAATGCAGTGCCATAATAAAGATGCTCTGAGATTTGTGTTAATCTGTGGTCTTTGGGGTAAACTGTAAACAAAGTGTGTAGAGTTATCGTTTCTCATTATGAGCTGGACCTCTTATCTTCTCCTCTGCCTATAGCATATAGCTATCTCTAATAGCCTGTACCCCTGGACTCAGCTTTCATGGAGATTAGTTCCTATCATTTTAAGCACTGCAGAATTACTCTGTCTGCAGAGACTTGACCTAATCTGTTTGAGGCTTTTACTATAAAGACAGTAAGACAGCCTTTTTTCTCCAAATTAGGAGAACAATGGTTTAAATGGGCAATGGCTCCTGTTGCTGAATTTTATGCATATATGTATATTATACTTGCTGATTTCCTGCTCTGAGATAGAAGAGGAATTGTTATTCCCCTCACCATCATTCAGAAACAAGTACAGCCAGGATTGAGAGGGAAGGGAATAAAAAAATCCACACATCTGAACACCATGTCGAGGGGGGTTATTTGTCAATTCTTTTTTCACTGCTGTGATACATTTCCACTGCATCCAATTTCCCCTGTGTAAAATGAGGATTATCTTCTCCCCACAATCTGACAGGTACAGTAGGGAAAAAAGCAGAGGGAGAGATGGAGAGCATGCAAGAGTTCCCAGAGTCAAGTCTGGCACCTCCTATAATTTGTGCCATTTGGGAATTTTCCAGGATTTTCTACATGTAGAAAGGAAAAAGAAGGTCAAAGGTTCAGAGTCCTCATAACACTACTCAAAACAAAGCCAGAGCTGCTTCCAGCACCAGCACGTGCTGCAGAATGACATTGGAAAGAATATCACATCATTAAAATGAATTATCTGAATTCATGATTATGTCACAATTTTAAGTTTCAGATGTGACTGCATGAAATCACAATCTTTCAGAAACTGCATGAAAAACAAAAGGAGCATCATTCTTTGGGTTTGACTTGTTCCAATCTCCTAAAAGGGGGTCTGTGAAAGATTCACAGTGATTTTAGTGGGTTGGGGATCCAGTCACAGTCACTGGTGAGACAGAGCTGATGGAAAAGAGAATTTTGAACAGATTATACCTCTGAGGAGGCAGAGAACACTTTCACCTGTTGAAGCTAATGGAAAGAATTAAATAAGATTTACATGTGTTTCATTTCAGAAGTTCTTTAGTTTCTTTGCTTTCGTAGCGCCTACCTAAGTCCTACATTCCTCACAAGGTAACAGACATTTTCAGACCTCACACAAACTAGTCCTCATACACATGTGAGAGTGATGGAAACAGCCATGAAACAGCCACTTAGCTGACTGCATCCTCAGCACTGACTCCAAGGCATTAAAAGACTAGCAAGCAAGATAAGGATGGAAACTGCGAATATTAAAAAAGAACCAAAACAGCAAACAAACAAAAACCCACAACAGATCAGAAGTCTTGTATTAAAGTTTGTCTCAGTGGACACTATACTTCAGTGCTTATCTTAGAAATTTAACATCTGTGAAAAGTCTTTCCAGGATAGTGTAATACTCTATTTGCACATATAGTGACTGAACCATGTGAACAAATTATCCAGTTATTATCTGTATGAATAGAGTGCAATATAGCCCAGAAGCTTTAGGAGAGCTTGGGGATTCAGTGGTGCCCTGACTATCACCCTGGGCTGAGGGCACACTGACACGGGTACATCCAGCTCTGCCTGACCACCAGGGCATAACCCAGATCAAGTCCTGAAGCTGTGCAGACATCTCAATTCCCTCGCTAAAATGTCCCACTTTCCCACACTTGCCCATTACTCCGGGCTCAGCAATAGCTGCAAGGCTGCACAGTCAGAGCTGGCTCACCCACAGCTCGTGCAAGGGGAGGAGAAAGAGCAGCAGAATTTACATTTCTATGCCTGGCTGTGGACATGTGCCCTGACAGTGAAGACATTGAGGTTTCTTTTCTAAGTCCACTGCTGCTCTCCTGGGCCACTCAGCAGAGTGCTGTCCTTTCACCTCATGCCCCACAAGCAACAACAGGGACTTCCCGTGGGCAAATGGTGCTCCCTGTCCTGGGATTCTTGCCAAAGGGAAAGGAAGAATAAGAAATAGCTCTGGCCTTTCAGCTCAGTGCTCTGAAGGGAGAGCAGTTCCCATGTGAGCACCCTCAGAGCAGCTGTGCCTGGCTCCTCCAGTGCCCCTCCACATGGCACACACAGACAGTGGTCCCAGCTCTCAGGAGCTGCAGGACTATTTCCACAGAGCCCTTGGGCATATGTTCCATTCTTATTTTTACTTCCCTATAAATGGAGCTTTGCTCTCTTACTACCTTAAGCAACTGAGTTCAGAAAGCATCCCCATACTTTTGTGAATTGAAGGCATATGGGCAGCCTATTGATATATTTTGGATAAACCATTTATGTTTTCTTCTTCTTGTCATTAGAAGAGCTCATAGGAAGTGAGCAGTGAAGTACTTAGAAGCTTATGCCACTTCAAGTTGTTGCCAAATATGTCTCTTGCTGAAAAGAGGAAACTATTACAGGATTATTTCCTGTAAATTCAAGGCACTGTCAAATGAAATATGACCATTAGAGTGACTACACTGCATCACACGAAAGGTGTGCCAATTTCCAGCAGCAGGTATAAGCAGATGCCCAAGGAAGAAAAAGAACAAGGTGAGCAGGTGAAATACTTATTACAGAATATCCTGAGCTGGAAGGGACCCACTCCTGCACAGGACAACCCCAAGACTCACCTTGTGTCTAAGAGAATTGTCCAAACACTCCTTGGACTTTGTCAGGCTTAGGGCAGTGACCACTTCCTTGGGGAGCTGCTCCAGAGCTCAACCACCCTCTGGGCAAAGAACCTTTTCCTAAACTCCAACCTGAACATCCCTAACACAACTTCAGGCCACTCCCCTGGTCCTGTCACTGATCACAACAGAGAAGGGATCAGTGCCTGCCCCTCCACTTCCCCTCACAAGGAAGTTGTAGACTGCCATGAGATTTCCCCTCTGTCTCCTTCAGGCTGAACTTCTTAAGAGTCTCCTACTTTCAGCTATTTCAGTTCAGGGACTTCTGAGATTGGAAGAAGAGAGCAAAGGTAGAGAAGGTTAAAAAAAACCCCCACAAAATATAAATCTTAAAAGCAACAGACTCATCCTAACAAGACAAGATAGTAAAATTTACCTTCAGACGTATTCAAAAGGATATTCAGAGCTTAAATTAGCAAGGGCTAGCATCTACTCACCAGCTGTCCCAGCAATTAATGTCTCTGTTTTATTTTATATTATTCAGTACTTTTATATTATTTTTAATATTATTTATTTATATTCCAGTATTTTTATAATATTCAATACTAGCAAGAAAATCTGGTGACTTAGAAAAAAACACATGAGGGGAATACAGCTGTACTTGAGAGGAAAAGACCATTTCTTTGTCCTGCATCTAACAGTGCTCAAACATACAGAGTATTACAAGTGACAAAGAATAATGCATTTTCTAAAGAAGCATGAATGAAGAGGGTCAGCAATCACATACAGGCAGCACTGAACCTTCAATAATAGCTGTGCACCCTCTGTCTCTGCCTTGGAAGTTGTGTGTGTGTGCCTGTGTTCACATGCCCACACAGGTACACTTTCCTCGTGCAAAACCACTTCCTGTCATTGAAAGGGGAATGGCAAATAGATATCAATGATCAATTTTGCAGAGCAGTATTTCCTTTTCATCCATACACCTGAGCGACAGGGTGCACCCCAGAGCAGTCATTTCCTTTCCCTACTGTCAGTCTTTTTTACATTCTGACTAGTGCTTGGTTCACTGAAGCATCTGCTGACAGTAAAAGCCAGCAGACTGTGATCTCACAGTGGCGGGAGCAGAAGGAAGGAAGCAGTGCATGCAGTGACACTTTACCCAGCTGCATGTGCTCCCTGCAGCTGGCACACAGCCCTCCAGCCTCCCCACACCTCTCCTCAGGTCCCACCACAGAGGTGGGGAACCAGCCTGCCATCTAATGCAGCTGGATTCAGCGACAACCATGGGGCTGAAATGAACCTTTATTCTCAAACTTACAGTCTTCCTCCATTTACCTGTAAAGAAACACCTAAATTCCTTGACCTGTTGGTGTTAAAATCCCCATTGAGCCTTTGGAAAGCATCACCCAAGGACCATAACCTGCCCTAGAAAACAATTTGTAATGAAACCAATTTAGAAGAAATAAGAAGCCTACAAGATATTTTTGTCTTTAGGACTGGAACGGGAGAATGCAAGCAATCAAGAGGGCACAGCACCTGCTGCTTAAGGGCTGGAAGGGAAAAGAAAATCTAGATTAGAAAAGCATCAAATAGTCAAGCAGAGCTGTGTGCACACTGCCAAAGCTCCCAGGGACAAGCTGCCTGGATACTGCTGGTATAAGGTGAATAAGAGAGACTTTGGGACACTACCTGAATAGCTGAAACAGAAATCTACTAGACTAGAGGAGATAAGAGACTCAGCTATTGAATTTATTTGTGGAAAGTCATGATATCTGAGGTGATCTTTCCACAAATGTGCAAGGGAATATGCAGCATATATTAAAGTCTCAGATTAGAGGGAGAATCTGGCAAGGACCAACACCTGGCTGTCACAAACACTGGTGGGCTCTGAAATCCCCATACAATGTTGGAGAGGTGAATCTGTAATTCTCAGACCTGCAAAAATAGCCCCAAATCCAAGTTCTGGCCTTTACAAAGTAATGAAATAATTATGGGACCATTCCCACTAGAATGAATGCAATGTTATTTATAACAGTGCTAGTTTTTGTTGACTTTCCAGTTCTGTTGAAGTAGCAGCAAAAGCACAGTATTGATATTTACTGAAGGAAACATATCATCCCCCTGCTTGCCAACCTCTTTAAGGAATTTTTTTTAGAAAATAATTATTCATGAATTCTCGTGATTATTATGTAGACTGGAAGTCAATGAGCCTCAGTAGAGCTCCAGCCTTCATGAGGTGAGAGAAAAGTGAGTGTCCTAGGCAGACCTTCCTGCAAGGGGCAGGATCCTTCAGGCAGGAGATTCAGTAGCACCTTCTTCCTCAGAGGATTCAGCCATCCTGGGCTGAGTTGGTGGTGGCCAATGGCTCAGAGTCCCAATGGGCATCAGGGACAAGAGGTGGCTCTCAGCTCTGTGCTGGGATGATCTTTAAAGCCCCTTCCAACCCCAACCTTTCCATGATCCCAGGCTCCTCACCGCCTTGACCAAAGAGAGCACATTGCTCTCAGCTGGTGCTGAGATCAGATCTTGATCAGATTCCTCACACACTTGTAAACAATCGCTGAGTATGGCACAATTAGCTAATGGTTTATTTTCCTTTTAACGCAAAAAGACTTCCAGTCAATTACTTCCAGTGTGAAAGTATGTTGTTTGTGCAGTTTCTCTTTGCAACATTTTTTTCTAAAATATCTCATTAAGTTTTACTTAGGGAAATCACATCAACACTCTCTTTTTGTATTTTTTTCAAAACTTTGTTTTTCCCAGTGCAGGTTTTCTAAGTGAGCATTTTATAAAACTCTAAGGAAAAAAAAAAAAAAGGTTTTCTTTTCTCCTAATTACAATAGATTATAGCTGTTAAAATGAGAAAAAGCATTGAAATTATTGATAAAACTAATTTAAAACAATTTCCTTCAGCTAGCCCTAAGAACCTGTGAAGTTCTCAGATTTAAGACCATTTGGGTTTCAGTTAAATAGAGTAATTGGTTGTAAGTCATCCCATCTATGCTAAAAGCGTTGCTAGAAACTCTTCATATATTTGAAAAGAAGAACTGAAAGAGAAAGAATAATTTAGTACATAGCTCAGAGGTATCATTAGTAGCAATAGTGTGATGTTAAAAACAGGGAAATTTGGTTAAACAGCAGGAGAAGGCTGAGTGCAGCCAGGGGTGTGATGAGATGTGAGAGCCACTCTCCCAACACGTGACCCTGGGGCACATCACTGCCAGAAACCTCTCTCCACACTCAGCCCTTCATCCCCTTTTCCTCCAAGGATAACTCCCTGAAATTGTTAAATTACAGGACATGCCCCAAAACTTTTTTAAAACTAGATTGTCCAGAGGACAGCAAGTGGTCCTTCTACAGTGGAAATCTGTGGATTTAAAGAGACTGTGTGAGGGGCACCTTTCTCTTGCTGCTGCAGCTCCTACACCATGACCACATCTCCAGGTTTACAGGTCCCTGTGAATACCACTGCTGTCTCCTACCTCTGAACAAAGGCTCTCAGAGTTTTTAAAGCTCATCTGCTGCCCCTGCACCTTCTCTCCACACACTTTGAACCTTTCTAAGTGTGTTAGCTTCATCTATTATAAAGCATCACTTTAAAACCAGACATACCAAGACCAAAAAAGGAGCAGAGTTACTTTCTTACTTTAAAAAATTTTGTGGGTTATTGCAGGTAAAATAATATTTTACTGTTGAGTCTTTTTTAGAGAAAAATATTTAAACTCATCAACCTGACAGCCACAAAACCTGCTACAAGCAGAGCAGGATTTAAGCACTGCATAATCTTTCACAGAGACTTTTTCAAACAAAGATGCTGTTGTTTTATTTGGTTTCTATTTAACTCTCCAGAGAGGTCTCTCTTTAAATCCAGGCATGAAAAATACATTCTCAGTCCAGACAGAGAGATTTTGGAAAAGAGAAATGCAGTGAAACAGCATTTCATTTGCAAGTATTTTACATTTTAACAGTGTCTTTTGCTTTCCACTCAGCAAACATTACCAAAACTGCTGCTCCCAACAATAAATTTTCTTTGAATTTGTAATATTTTAAGTAGTGTACCTACAGTATATATGCAATATAAACAACTTCAGCATATCTGCAAAAGTGAGCATATAGAATGCATGTATTTGTGCCTGTGCATACTATATGTAAGTAGACCATTCACAATATATACCATATATTCACTAGTGTAATTTCCCTTTGGTTCTAAATAAAATAATTTCAAATAAAATTGTTGAGAAAATCAACAGCAAAATCCAGTAGCAGAAACTACTGAATAGATGCTTGGGAAAATTATGGTGGAAAAAAGTTAAGAGAGAAGAAGAGCAAATAAATCAGGGTTAAAACTGGCTTCTTGTACAAAAGGAAGAGAGAGATATTTTAGTCATTAAAAAAAATCAATTTTTTCTTGTGTTCAGTCATATCATTCAGGTTCTAGGAAAGGAAGGGAAATTGAATAGAAATTACTAAGATTTGTTTGCATATTTTGGTAAGCTTTTCCATAAAAATAAATGCAGTTCAGACTCTTTTAAGTCAATTGTGTCCAGGAGTTCTGTTTTAAATATGCTCTGAGGCATCTCATTGTTCATACTGAGTGTAAAGTAGATTGTTTCTATGCTTAAGGAACCACAGTATGTGGGATTAAATAATACACTTAATGAAGAGGCTAAAATGACTACATTCTTTCTATTTCAAAAACATTCCAGGAAAGAAAACCTCCCAGGATCAGGGAAAAGAGACTTTTACCATCTCATATTTTAATAATATGGGGCACTTTCTGTAGTGCACCCTACTTAAAGCTGTGCTTAAGGAGTGTCCAGCTATGATATTTCTCCACCACAGACTTCCTCAGTATAAATCAGAACATCCCATCTTTCAACTTACTTATCCTTTCAACACACACAGGACCAGTGCTGGCCAGATGAGTTTGGCAAGGCTGAGTCACATGCTAGTGAGCTCTGAGAAAGAAAATGAATCCATGTCTCTAAATCACAGACTATTAACCCAATCCCTTGAGTAGTGATGGCTACATTTGTGCTATGAAACCCTAAATGGCCTGCATTCTCACAGCTCCAACTCACTGTCCCATCTCAGCTTTTCTGCCACTTTGTGTTTTATAGCTCAAATCAAAGGGAATTTAACTGCTGGCACATTCTCCCTTTTTCCTCTCCACAAAGATCCTCTCACATATTTTCCACCTGCACAGTGTTAGCTTAGGAGAGCTCATCTCTTTGTGGTTCTCGGAGTACCAACTCAATTTTAAACCAAGGGAATCAGAGTTCCTTCCCTGCCATTCTTGACTCCAGTTGAAGAGAAGGACATGGGTAAGCAGTTGTAACACCTGGGGAAAGAAGGGATTTGCCTAGGTCAGGCATTCACCTCTCAGTGGTGTTTACCCTTGCAACACCTGAGAGGATAAAAGCCAGCCCTTGTCACTTCACAAGTCTCTCCTTGTCACTTCATAGCACTGTTTGCTCAAGCTTTTAATGGCTGGGCATGTGCCACATGCTTTGCATACCCCCTGTGCATGTCCCCACTGGCATGTGCCACATTTCACAGCAGGAGCAGCAGAGGCACACACACACACACAGGCCTGTTGGGAACACAGGTGCTTAATGCTGTCTGTGTTACCAAGCTAGCCAGAGACTTCAATTTCATTTTTTGGAAAGGTCAGGGGCATCTATGAGAAAAGAGAAGCTGCCAGAATACTCTGTTCTGGTACTGGCACTCTTGTCCTTGCTGAAGCACACAAAGGCTCCAGCCAAAGCCATTTAGCCTTTCTGCCCAACTCTGAATTTCACCCTCTATTGGACCATATAGACACTGTGTCCAAAGAACAGCTCTAATGATCTCAATTCTATTGCTTATTGGATTTTGGAATTTCATCCAAAATGCAGACATCTGATCTCTGTGTCCTTCTCAGTACACATACAGAAGTTCTGTTTATGAAACTCCACTTTTAAAGCACTTGTGAGTGAAAAATATTCAAGCTCCTTCCCCACCATTTGCAGACAGTCTCTCTAAATTGTCTCTGATGGCCAAAGCTTTTACAATTAGCAAAATCAGACAACAAGATGGAGCCAACAGAAATGAGACATTATCTTCTGCTGCCAATGCTTGCATCATCCTACTGAGCTCATTTTATAGAATACCTAAAAGGTGAGCCAGTCACTCGGAATCATAAATCGTGCACTTCCCTCCCTTACCAGCTGCCAAAGTGCACTGTGGACATTGCCCTGCCTTTCTTACTGTAGCTCTTACTCATTCTTTCTATTTATTTCTTTTTTCCCCAGGGGAGAGACTTGGAATTCTTTTATTTCTCTCACAGCCACAAATCCTCTGGTCTGTGCATGGTCACCAGCCAATGATCTAAAGCAATGGAAGAAAGACCTTTGGGAAAAAAGTTTCCTGCACATCTCAACATGCTGCAACGACTACTCAGACCAGGAGAAAAAAGGAAGTTGAGTGTGCAGAAAAAGTTCATACACTCCTGCCTCTCTGCTCACATCTGGGACTGAGCTTGCAAAAATTTGCGTGATATTTCTTTTGACAGGAAAGCTGTAACTTCATACAAGTCTACCTACGCTTGAAACAAACCAACAAACTAACAAAAAACCCAAAAACCACAAAAAAATGTGTAACACAGCAGACTGTTGAGTGCATGGTGCAATATCCACTGCTTTCTTTCTTCCACATCACCCTTCCTATAGAGCCTATGACAACATGAGATGGCTGGCACAAGAGCTGGCTCAAATGGCTCCATACCCACTGAGAGCCACTTTTTCTAGAGGAATTAATCACTAATTTCTCACAGCAGATCCTAGACTCCTTGTGCTTCCTGAGCCAAAGAAATAAATAAAAACACACAGGCTCACATGAAGCCAGAGAGGATTGTGCTTGCGATTAGAGGCAACACTATTTTTATTGGGTTTTGCTAAAATATCAGAAATTGGGGCAATAGAATATAATTCAATAATCTCCACTACAAACAAATATAGTCATCCTCTAAAGGAGTTATGGATCCTGACAACTTTAGCTATGGACTTCATGTACCACCACAATACCAAACTGAGACTTTCAGAGAAAGAAAACTCAGCCTTAATAGTTTCAGAAAGTATCTATAGCTACAACACAATATCACACTGAAGACTAAACCTTGTCTGCTCTGACCATCATGCTATCTGTCACTCTAAAGCTCCCCTGGATGTATTGCACCAGCTTATCTGTTCCCTTAAAGCTTGGGGATTTATGGACTGCAAAGTCTATTTGTAAAACCTAAGTAGTCTGAGTGTGAATTCATCACAATAAATTTTGCTTTCAACTCCCCAGGATTTTCCTGCTACTGATTTGTCACATTCTGGACACCTTCAGTAAAATGGAGTCCTATAGTATGTGTCCAGAAGTGGGAAATTGACATATATGCAATACCTGACTGCTGAGAGTCATAATGTCAAACAACTCCTACCTAAAGCTTACCACCCACTCTGGGTAGATGGTGGGTTCTCCCAGTCATGGACATTTCCAGGGGACAGACTCAGTAACACCAAAATAATATCAATTGGCACAGAAAAGAAAAAAACTACTTAGCAGACATGATTCTCTGTTCCTGCCACCCAATTTTTTTTTGTGTTTATTCAGATAAATCTTCATTTATAGGTCTACCCATTTTTTCTTTTGGGTGGGAAAACTGAGTGTATCCATCATTCTGCTAAAACACCTTCAGTAAACGCCCACCACTGCATTGACTTCAGCACCTTTTTAATTGTTAGGACTGATAGATGTTCTGGTGCCTCCATGAAAACTGAGCTCGGAAAGGAGGACCTGGTGAAGAGCGCAAGCAGAGAGGATTAGGAAGCAGATGTTGTCTAAGGGTCAGCAAAGCACTAGAGGAAGGAAACAGAAACTACATCTCTGTAAAAGCACTTCCTATCTGGGTATTGCAACAAATGAATATTTGAACTGTCTTGAATATTTGAAATGAGACTGCTGAAAGTGCTTACAAAGTAGGTACTCCAGCTAGAGAATGGGCTTAAACACAGATTCTTTATGCAGAATACATAATAAACTGCCTGCACATGGGGGGAGAGATGACCAGAGCACTGTGGAGAGGAACACACAACCTTCTGCCCAGTCACAGGGCATCCACCTCTGCAGTTTTGCTTTTGAATAAAATTACCTCTTAACCTGTATCTGTCCTTGTTTCTCAACTCCTTTCATTCCTTTCAACCCACATTGCCAAAGCTACACCTGCTGCTGAAGGGGTTTTCTGTAGGAGGACACTGAAGGATAAGCCATGAGCAGGTAGTAGAGGTGGAAAACATTCCTCTCTTCCTGAAGCAATGAATGAGAAATGAGTCAGTCTGGATGCAAATGTGGCTGAAAACAGCACTGCTCCAGGTACTTGTGCTTCTGTTTCTGCTTGTGACCCTCCTCCTTCCTCACCCTGCCCCATCAGCAGGAGGGCCAAGCCACTTCCCATGGCTGCTCTCCCCAGCCCTAACATGGGGGTATGAACTGCCTCTTTCCTGGTTAAAGGAAGGAAAAGCAAATGGAAATGAGAAAGAGAGAAAGATACCAAATTAAAGCAAGAGGGATGAGAGAAAGGGATGGGGTGTCAGCTTTGAACAGGAGCATTTTAACCAGGCAGACTCCAGGCTTGGTCATCTTCTGTCATTGCCTCAGAGCAGGATCCATGCAGGCCCCTGCATGTGTCCATATGTATATGGCAGGGAGGCATGGGAAGCCTTTAATAATTCAGTTCAAGTGCATTCCTGTTGCTCATGAATTTGCTGTTAAAACATGTTCATTGTTGCCCAACCCCCACCTGTGCCTCTTGCCCTGAATCCTGGGCAGACCCTGGAGACTCTGGGCTGGCTTCTCCCCTTGCTGAGCCTGTAGCCCTGCCTGGCTCCCCTGCTGCCTCCTCCTCCACCGGAGATTTCCACCTTCACTGAGCTGTGGCACTTCTGCCTTCTTCCCATTTTAAGTCATGTCTGTCACAACTGCTGCTGCCACAGACAAGTGCACGTTGTTATTAATGCATTATTAAATTTTATCTCACATTTAGAGCCTTGTCGATGGTGCTCACTTAAAGACACTGTGGTGATAAGCACTATAGGAATGGCTATAAATAATGAATATTATCCCTCTCATGTCTTTCCCCATCTCCCAACCCAGTAGGTATTCACTGAAAGGCAAATGATCATCAACTCAGTTTTATTTTTACTGATTAAAAGTGTCTTCAGGACTCATAGCTGCCACAAAGTAGAGAAAAGACTGCAGCCACCATGGGAGACAGCCCAAAATATTTGAGCAGCTTCTGTTCCCACCAGGGTACCTTTCTCTAAAAGCAAAGCATTAATTCTAATTTGCCCTCTATGCTCCTGCTCCTTGCCAGGTTCCAGAAATCAAGTGAGAGGGTGGAAATGTAGAGAAAGGGTCCAAATTCTCCTGGTGCTTTCTCTTTACAGGTCAAGTAAATAACACAATTTTTAATTGGGGAATACATCATTTGCCTCCCATCCAGAAAAGTTCAGGCACACCCTCTGGTTTAAAATCAGAGCCCAAAAGAGCAGGGCACGGGTGCCATCTCAGCTGCCTTCTGTCCTACCTCATTAATGTTTGTTATTCATGTTGTCTTTCTTCCATCCCTTTGTAGCTCCTGCAAATTAAGTCTTTGAATGCTGTTAACACTCCTGTGCATCTGCAGTTCTTGATCACTTAGACACTGAAAAATGTAAGAAATCTTTGCTATTGCCTGAATATATACAGGAACTTGAGAGAAAATCTTGGAAAAGAAGATGGTTCAGGACAATGCTGATAGGTCTTAAAAGAAGTGCTGCAAACACTTTGGCTTTGGTCCCAGAAATGCCCAAGCAAAAACCTAGTGCCATGGAACAAGATATTTCAATCTCTTCCCAGTTTTATAATGGACAAAAGACTTTATGGTTCAGATCTCAAAGGGAATTCTGGAATCAGAATAGATACCAAAATCAGGCTGCACTCTGTTTTAAAGTCTGGACTGCTTGGAGTTACTGATTAAATTGGGCTCAACAAACATTTTCATGTGGCAGTTCAGGTTAGATGTCATATATAAACCCGAAATGGGCAGAAAATTGCTTTTTAACATGCAAAAATGTTTGAGATATCATAGTTTTTGTTCAAATGAATTTAAAATTTCAAAAATTAAGTCCTTTTAATACATAGAAATCCAGACTGAGACAACAAAAATCAATTTGGGTCAATTACAGCATTTTCTTCTGTTAATGTTGTAATGTTTAATTTTTATTTTGACCTGTTTTTCAGTTGTGTATAATTAGATGGTATTCAGCATTAAAATGTTGTTTAATAAAAAAAAAAATGTTTGGGTTTTTTTTAATGTTAATAAGGTCCCTACATTTTCTCAAACAAGCAATACACTGGTGGAAGACAACTTTTTCCAGTTAGAACAAAGTCCCATTTTAGCACATCCTTGGCTTTTTGTGTATCAGAAAAAGACTTTTGTGAAGATGCTATCATCTGCTTCACCTCAGATATGAGTCCTAAGTCAATCATCCCCCCAGGTATTGACTTAAGTTACCCCTGACATCATCAAGTCAGAACCAGAGCTTGCCACAGAGTCCTTTAGCCCTACTACATGAATACTGAGACTCCAAAACTACCATGAGAAAAAATTCTCATATTTCCTTTCCTTGAGGCCTCCTGACTTCACTCCAACCTAGACTCATACTTGTCAAGCATTTGACCTAGAATCTCAACAATTTTTCACTTAATACCTTTGCTTGAGCTGCCTCAAGATTCAACCTGGGCTTGTTTAAAACTCAGATTTCTCCTTGCTCTGCTCTTTCCTGACAGATGAGCAGAATTTTGTTAAACTATCATGATGAATGGCTTTATCTCAGCAGCCATACGCTGTCCTACGTGGCTGTCTCACAACACACAAAGAAAATCTCCTACATTGATAGGTCTAATCACGAGGGTGCATTATATCACCTCTAGGGCTGTATCCTTCTGTAAAGCTTGGGTTAGATTTAATATGGTTACACAACTTTGGGTCAGCTTAAAGTAGAAGAAAAATGAGGTTCTGCCTGCCTGCAGAAGACTCCTTGGATGCACTCTCAAGAGCATATAATGAAAACCACATAGTAATTTGATAACAAACCAAAGCATTCAAGCACATATACTCATCATGATGTCATTTCCATCTTCTGTCATTACTTAAGTACCATATAAATTACATTTGTATTTCAGGTTGCTTACATTTGTGAATCCAGATCTCAAGCCCCAGTACAAAACCTGAATTTTAGGGACACTAAGCATCCACATCTCCCATTGAGTTCTATTTTGCCAATGTTGTCCCACCAACAGAGATAGCTTTGAGAGTGAAAGCAAGCTCAAGCAGACAGGGAATAGTTATCACTCAGCACTCCCAAGGTATGATTCAGGGCTCCTATCAGTTACCCTAGGGTTCCCCCAACAACACAAAGTACTAACTCATCACACAGAAGGAAAAAAGAAAAGTAGAAGCAGCTGGGCTCAGTGAAATAAGGCTGTCAAGGTCCCTCTCCTAAAGTAGAGATGGCAATCAGTCCACTCTGATATTTACTTTTTTATCTGCCCATCACAACAGACAATAATTAGATTATCATGGGTCAGGTTTTTTCTAGAGAGGTCACACAATGGTATAAGATGCTATCTTGACAAGACAATACCAGCATTTTACTTTCAAATGAGAAGCATTTTCCACTTCAGTTTTACAAAAAAGTTTCACCATCTGTAATTACAGCATGGTCATTATACCACATACAAACCAAGGCACACAACACAGAACCACAAACTACAAAAATGAAGGCATAAAATATCAACAGTCTTACACACTCAATTCAGTGCATCAAGAGAAAGAGCAAATGTATTTTTCAACCCAAACTGGGAACATCAAACTTCTCAAAGTGTCCAGTAACCTCCCCCCAGGTGCCTCTTGCTCGTCAGAGTTTTTCCTGCATCTACACAGTGTTTCTCAAGATAAAAGAGGATTAAGTAACTCCTTCCATAAAGGTTTTCACCAGCTCACCCATGTCAGAAGGCCTCAGCAATCATATCACAGGGTATAAATGTTGATTTCCCAGCGCTGTACATTTGGGGGGCAAGCTTGTCTAAGATAAATGTTGCTTGGAATACAAGCTGTTTCTCCTCTTATCAAGGAAAAATTTTGTATCCTGAGGATTCCCTCATAAATTAGCCAAGCCCCACTGCTACACCCACTGCCCCCCTACAGCAACACAAAGAATATGGTAACACTCATTAGAGCACACCACCAGGGAAAAGTCTAATTGCTGGATTTACATTTTGTAGGCAACGTGTATTTATACTAATAATTCTATTTTGTGCGGCTTTACTAGTCAGAGAAGAAAAGAGCATATTGTATTAAGCTCCAGCCCCCAAGCACTGAAATAGCACTAACAGATCCAGGGAGATGGGCTTCCATATAATTGGCATCCACCCATAGAACACAGTTGATGATGAAGCATATTTCCAGCAGTTCATAACAAGGGCATGCGATTCCCTGAGGATTTTCAACCTTTAATATTCGTCTATCTTTGGGAGCATCTACTCATCTCATCATTACAGTAGTTCTAGTCACTGCTCTGATTGCACTGGGACTGGAAAAAGCAGCACTTTAACCCTGCCCATCTTAAGTATAATTTCCCTCAGTAGTCACCTCCAGGCTCCCACAGATCCTACAGTAAAAAAATGTTCAGTACACTGTCTATCAAGAAAATAAGAAGGAGTAAGAAACTGCAGAATTAGTCATACATCCAGAAACAGTACCTAAACATGAAAAATTCAAATATTTATTTATATATATATATATTTTACCATATCTTCTATTCTCAAAGAACATAAAAAAATCTTCCTTCTTCACAATATCCCAGTGCTTCCAACCACAGCTGAATTGAGGAAGTGCTAAGTTGTTGGCAAACCTGACTTCCTTATAATGAGTTTGTAAAATAAATTTTGCAACCTGCAAAATTTCTCGTATTTGATTCAAGATTTCTGAAGTCTCTTATTTTATCTGAAAAAAAAAATCACCCAGTCATAATAATTTCCTTTCCTTTAATACTATAAAAGTGTGAGTTTTAGACCTATGAAATGGATGAAGGATAAGACAAAACTTAAATCCAGTATGAACTCTTCTAAAGATCAAAGTTCTTATATGCAGGCATTTGGCTTGGGACTGTCTTGACAACTACTAATAAAAAAAGTTAAAAGCAAAGAAAGAAATGCTTGTCTTACTCATAATAGCTTCACATAAACTTAACTCAAAATAAAAAGTAATTAAAGGCCTCTTCTAAAAGGAGCTGGAAGCCATGGTGTTATGCCTCCCTCCATACATTTTTTATCCAATTAAACAATCTCAGAAAAGTACTTTATGCATCTTTAAGACATGATTGCTTCACATTAGCTCACGTAGCTGTTTTACCAGATCACTGCACATCCTCCTTCTGGCCTCTTTACCTGGAAACTCATTCCCACAAATTAACACCATGCTATTAATACTTTTCTGTTTGATGTTCTCCTCACCTTCATTTTATGTAGCGTTGCCAAACATCAAGCATCTATTTGCATGGTTCTGTTTGCAAATGAGCCCAGCCCCCTTTCAAGTGCTCTCAGTTTCTGCGTGGGAGAACTTGTAAGCAACTTGTAAATGAAAATAGATGTCAAGCTTCCCAGGCATTGGAGACTGGTTGGGCTTTTCATGAGCAGGACATCATTCTTAACTACTCTTCCTATTCATCTTGAGCTGCCCAGCCATGAGACTTCTGAAAGCAGACTTTTTTAACAGGAAAAAAAAACAAAACCATAAATAAAGAAACAAACAAACAAACAAAAAAAACCACAAAAAAATCACAAAAAAAAAAAACAAAAAAAACCAAAACAAAGAAAAACCCAAACAAACAAAAAAACCCAAAAAAACACCCCAAAGCTACCAAAACCCAATCAAGACATGGTTGCATGGTTGTG
Organism: Euphonia xanthogaster; assembly: GCA_034509185.1. Lineage (NCBI taxonomy): Eukaryota > Metazoa > Chordata > Aves > Passeriformes > Fringillidae > Euphonia > Euphonia xanthogaster. The sequence goes on along the minus strand of JAYDZK010000268.1, from coordinate 52,906,478 downwards.
GATTCCAAGTTAAGTCATGGAAGAGCAATAGCACAATTGCCATTAAAATAGCTTTGCTCACCAGAGGCATTCAAGAAATGAGGCTACATGAAATGCAGGCAGCATGGAGGGGAAAAAGCCTCTGCTGAGCAAATGCTGTTTGCTGTCAGGCTCTGTGTGACCTTTTCACTAGGTACAAGATGGGAAGATTGTGGAACCTGTACTGATTGCACCTACACTGAGGTGTACAGCTCCAAAAATACCATTTGGAAAAATAAAATCCTACATTATAGTGCAATAGGAAATATGCTGGAATGCGAGAATGCCAAGAATAACTAATTTTCTCCCATTCTTTATCTTACCTTTTTTACACCTCATTTAAACACATGTTAAAGCAGCCACTCTGGTATAAAGGAAAGAAAGGAAGAGCAAGAGAGTTCCATTTTTATTTTCCATCATCTGCTGAAGTGATGACTGCTAACAGCATCTCCCCTGGTAGCACACACATGGCCATCAGAGACAATGACTCACTGTAAAACAAGCCCAGCAGCCAAAGCAGCCACTGTGGATATTTTTTTGCTGATTATATTTGGGATGGGCTGGAATGGGGTTGGACATTTTACAACCTTATTTGATTTTGGGGCAGACAATCTTATGCAGACTTAATTATTTCCTTATTTAATAAAATAACTTGCTTCCTGGAGACTCTTTAATGTTGGTTGTCTCAGGCACCCTGCATCTAAAGATTTAAAATGCTTTGGTGTTCTAAAAGAGCAAAATATCAGGGGTCTGTTGTAGGCTGACACAGCAGGAGAAGGCTGGAGAAATTATTTCTTGACCTCCTGAAGTATGTATAAGGTGAGCACACAACCCTTGCCCTCATCCACCCTTAATCCAACCCTGCTAATCCCACACACCAAGCCCAGAACAAGGGCCATTTGCAGGGCAGTAGCATGACCTCATTCCTGGGAAGATTTAGAAAGGCAGAGACTGCTCTCTTGGATTAAGCCCTTCCCAACTGAGTGTCTAAACCCTAGGAGTGCCCCACATCCACTGAGGTCTCCCTCCACACTGAGGGGCTCTTGCTGTAGTCCCAGCCAAGACATGATCCCAGGCCAGGCCCCATGGCAGTGACATAACCCACTCTCTGGTGTGTTTCCACCACATCAGGAGCAGAGGTGGAGAGGTCTGCCCAAGTCCTGCATTTGGATTGACACCAGGCTTCAGGAAAAGGCCTTCAGGAAGGCATTTTCCTTCGAAAAAAGGATTGCTCTTATCCAAGCATCTGCTGTTGCAAATCCCTGCCCAGTTCCCCTGGCTGGCCACTGACTTAATTAGGAAGGCAGCCTATTGCTCTCAGCATTAGCCAATATCAGAGGTTATCAGCCCTTAACTGGGCCACAGACCTTTCTTCATATTTCCAAATCTAAGTGAGTTAATTCTATTAAAAAGAAAAAACTTCATCAGAGTAGAAGAAAGAAAAACATAACTCCTTTTCAAAAGTTTTCCAGCCATCATCTCTTTTTATGTTAAAAATAAATAAGACCGGGTGTTCATCAGTGCAAAGACCTCATTTGGCTTGTCCAGAAGGAGCTTTGAATAGCTAGTCAGTATAAATACTGCATAAAAAATAAAAGTAACAAAGAGAGGATTTTTTTCTTCATTTGTTATTTTTGGGAAGAAAAACCAGCCATCTGTGTTCCAAATGTGTTGCTTTTCAATGATCCACAAGCTGTTTCTATGGTTAAAAATTATTTGACTTTGCTCTTCTTCTGAATGGTTGCCTTCACCATATTAAAATACAGAGCCTTGCCCTGCTGAGTGCTGTGTTATTTGTCCGGCTGCTCTGCTTGATAAGAACAGCTCAGGTCTGGAAATGATAACCTACACAAGAGGGCAGTTTAGTTTTCACTGTAACAGTGGAGGAAGGAAGGACGGAAGCAAGGAGAAGTTCACATTGCTTCGGTGAAGATTTTAACCTAAAACATAATTTTATATATTTTGGGTCAGAGGGAAATTGTTTTGTTTCCTATTTGCAGCCACCATGAATACTGTTTCTTGTCCTCTTCTCAGCTAGTTCTGAAATGTTTAGAAATTAGTCATTTAAGTACTTAAAATGTGTGGTGCGGGGGGGAAGCATGTGTAAAAAATATTCCTGCATATATAAAACAAATCTTCCGTATACACTGCTTGTACATAAAGCATTTTATTTTGATTGAGAGCAGATTGTTCCTTCCTATACCTAATTTGAGATTGGACAGACTGCACTGTGTGCCCATTTTCACAATATAATGATCTTTATGTACACACAGACAAAGACGTACATATGGCATTTTTTTGTAAATTTAGCACTTGCAATTGTTTTGATGTTCAGATCTATACTTATTAGTTAGCCCAGAACACATTTATTATTAAGAGCACTGTGGACTCGGCAGCTATTTACGAAAGGTAGAAATGCAAATGCAAAAATATTTACATAAATATCTGCAAACACTATGCATCATTCTCTTTGTCTTCAGGAACACAGCCACATGCCAGGTCTTTTGTATGTTGAATGACCAAACACACTTAAATCAAATAGCAGCTCCATTCAGTCTGTGCTTTCCACAAGTCGTTAGACACGCTATGTTGAAAGGAGTGACTTCGTGCACACTCAGCTTTTTCAAAGAAACATCTGTGATTTAATGGCCAGATCTGAGGCATACAGAAGTCTGAGTTCTGGGAAACTTACAGCCTGACTGCCATCCACCCAGGAAACTCCTGCTATAAAGGAGTCTATAAAGATGCCATTCACACAGTCATTCACCGGGCCCCTGATGCATAACAAACCCCAAAACTTTTACTGAGCTCTGTCCTAGAGAAACTCAAACTACTCCACGTCTGGGAGTCACCGACCCCTGCTGCAAACACAAAGCAGCCCTTCCTCTGAGACAGGCATCTCTTAATGAGAGCAAACATTCCCCTCTCTGAAGAAGGCAGCAGGAGACGGATGTGTGCAAGGACCAAGCTCTGTCTATTGTATTCCATGTTCTCTCTACCACAGCATTTTAGAGCCTCACAACTCAGACACATTCCTCCCCAAGATGCCCCGATGAGGGTAGGAAGTGCTGTCACCATCTGGGACAATAATTCTCTGCAGGAGAAACAGGAAACCCAGGATAAAATCATTGGAGCCATTCAGGGCAGACTAAGAAAATATAGATGACACTTCTGATTTTCAAAGATCTGCTTTTAAGTTTCTCATTAACACCATAAATTTACATTGAATATTTGTCAATATTTAAGAACACTGAAATTTAATTCCAGAAACAGAGAGATCATGTACAGATTCTCAAATATGAAAATATGTGACAAAACCACTTTATTCTTCTCTCCACATCACACTCCCTTCCCACTTTTCACCAAAGCCCTTCTTCCTGCTCCAAGTTATTTTCTTCCTTTCCCACACAGACCAAAAGGGTTTGGATTCACTTAAGGCAGAAGGACTGAAAACTTCAAGAGTTTCACAGAATCTTACCAAAACTATCTAAACAATCCAAATTTGTGAGAATGGGCTGGAAATCTCACCAAAGCAGACAAACATCCATCTGCCCTTTGTGGCACATCAGATATTCCTACAGTATTTAGATCAGAAAATTGTGCTTCGTGTCCCAAAGAGAATAGCACCTGTTCCTGGCTTAGCATCCCCAGAGAAGGAGGGATATCCCAATAAACCCTCCCTGAGCATCACTGGCTGGCCCTCTCTGGACACATCCCTTGCAGAGACCATGCTGAGACCTCAGCACCCATTGCAATACCAAGTCTCCTGTCCCCACATGGCTCTCAAGGCTGTGCCAGCTCAGCTTCCTTCAAGGTGAACCCTGTGAACTGCATCAGGAACTGGTCCACCTGAAATCTGACCTATTGTTTCATCCTTTTCCCTTTTATTTTTTGCAAAGTTATCTTTCAGCTGATGCATTTTGCTGCACAGAGAAGCATTGGCTGCGCTGGCACCACGGAGTGGAGAGGCACTGGGCAGAGACTGCTAAAACCAGCTTACACAGCATGGCTGCTTAATATTTAACCATGGCCTTAAGCTCCTGACTCTGGTCCTCTGAACTGCAACCAAATTGGATACAGGAAACAAAGCAAACAGTGCAATCTCCTGCATCTCAGTCTAGGGTTTTCATCACCACTCACCAAACAAGTTGGAAATACTTCATGGGTTTTGTGGTGTGTCCACGTTCCTCATTCCATCTCTGCAAGCTTGAAATGTTAATAAAAAAGTATCAACTACTACAAAAACAACAACAAAAAAAATTCACAGAAAATGTTACTATCTCTACGTGAGATGCTGCCTAAAGCTTGAAAGATTATCAAAGCAGAGATATATGGCTCAAAACCAGGTTTAATCCACTTAAGCCAGTTGTAAATCTTTCATCAGTCTGGGTACAGTCATAAAAATATTTATTTCCAAATACATGCAAGCAGATACACATTTGCCTCCAGTTAGAGAGATGAAATCTGTGTACAGTCATACAAATATTTATTTCCAAACACATACACTTATAATCTCTGACTTGCTGTTAAGAGAGATGAGACTCCAGAAGAATGTGTTGTAACCTGCAACATCAATAGTCTCCAAACTTGTGTCTCAAGAAGAATTAGCTAGTTTCACAATCATATTTTCAAGTTTTTAATCCTCCAGGAAAATGCTTGAAGTGTAATTTCTTACTTTGACTTCAATTTTTCAGTTTTGCAAAAGATTCCTCATGACAGTGAGCATTTTTATTATAATAATATACATTATTTCCATTGCCCTACTATATGCAGTGCCCAGTGACTCTTGGCCTGTGGTTTGCACAAGGATGAAATGCAAAAATGAACTTGCCTCAAATACTGTAACAGCACCATGGGCTCCTTTCAAGCTCACCATAAGGCTGGCGTAGGGCATCAGAAAATACACATCACTCAGCTGCTATGAGAAAACAGTTTTCCATTCCCTAGCAGTATACAACAAAATAACAAAGCAAAAATTATTTTTGTTGGGTTTTTTTCCCCCTCAGCTAATCTGTACTGTATTTATGACACTTACATGGTACTGAAAAACAGGGGAAAATCAATATTGACTTCTGTGCTGAAATATGATCCACTGTTTGAAAGGCCATTGAAGTAAAGATGATGATTTCTAGCAGGATGCATGTTAAAGGTAAGCAATGTCCTGCCTTCGTAGGACTGTATAGGAAAGCTGATAAGGACAGACTGGTCATTTGTAGCCATCATTCCCAAGAAGTCCTCCACTGAAATGATGGGGAGACACGGGGTGAACTAATGAGAGCAGACTCAAAAGAAACAGCACAGAGGTGAATAAGCACAGAGGTTTGGCAGAGTTCTCTGCTTTGGGCCCCTCTGTGCAGCCATAAATGACAGCATCCACTGAGGAGATCCAAAGCTGCTGCCAATTTAGCCATCCAAGATTTAAAAAAATGGTGTCAGGGACACAATTAGAGTCATAAAACCTGTTCCCACTTTCAGTTCATTGCTAATTCTTCAACAACCCCTTGGTACTAAACCACAGTTGATCTCTTTCCTACTAAGTCATGCTTTTATTGGATGATCTCTGCTGGCAGCACATCCCTTCCATGAAATCACAAGGAGCTGAATGCTCAGTGATAGTTCAAGTGCTAATAATCCCACCCTGGATCTTCTCTGTCTCTGATGAGCAAAGGAATCTCCAGAGTTCAGTGAATCCCTAAGAAGTTACAGTTCTAATTTTACAGCAACAGCTGTACCTAGGTTTTAAGAGCAGGCAGATGTCTTTGTCTTTCAGTAGCCTTCAGTGACAAGACATCACTCGTGTTGTCAAAACTGAAAAAAAAAAAAAGAGTAGTTTGTGCAGGCAACCTAAGTATATTCGTTTTTATTTCCAAAAGGAAGATGAAATTTTCTTTCTCTTCACTGAATATCAAAGCTCAGCCCTTGATTTCAGTATTGATGCTCTCTGAATGAGGATTAAGCTGTCTACAACAGCAGAATGAGTTTGAGGGAAAAGGTCTCTGTTTAAACATAAGATTCCTGCAAGAATGAGTAGAAATGCCAAGCAAAATACAGCAGAACTAGAAGTCCTGTGTTTGTTTCATTGGTGTAATCTGGGAATGCTCCTTTTATAAGATTTATGTCTTTGCTAGTTGAAACAATACTCATTATACACTATAACAAATGTTTCAGAACTCAATTTGCTCTCCAGAAAGGATCCTCAATCACCATAAAAACCAATGGAAAGACTGTTTCCGTAAAATACACAGGTCTTATTTCCTTAACCTGTGAAATTTCACAGGGAAGAATTTGCCTGGGATAACAAGCAGTTTCTATTCTCTTTAACTGGACAAGAGCCATTTCCTTTCAGCAAATGTCAAGGTGTGAAAGCCTAAGGTTTCACCATAAAATGCACGAATCACATCAGCCATTCCAGCCCCAGCTACGCCTCATGCTGCCTTGCTATCCAAACCTCACCTCCCATCCATCCTCACTCCCTGCTACCCCTGGTGTCACCAGTCAGGCATTTCTTACAGGAGGGCAGAAGGCAACGAAATTTTAACACTCCGCTTGGCTCCATCCACTCACTATAGCACCGCTGTCTGGGAATCCTGGACATCAGGACATCTCCATCCAGGCATCTGCAAGTGCCCACCCTTCCCCACAGAAACAGCCCTCACCTCCCACAGCAACCTCCAGCCCCTGCTGCAAATGTGCAACACGAGCAAGCCAGCACAGTCACAGCTCCACAAATTTACCCAAATGTATTTTTGCTTTAGTTTTTCCTTCCCTCAAAAATCAGATGGCAACAAAACTCCCTGAGTGTGGAGCTTGTCAGAGCAGCCTCTCTTATGAACCAGCCAGCACAGATAGCTATTGAACACCAGTTTCTCAGGCTGTAGAAAAAGAAATATATATCAGAAACCTGTTAAGCCATTATAGTAAAAAACAGTGATGCATAAAGATGATCCAAAGAATATTTTACTGTTTAACTCATCTTGTCATAAAACTGCAGTAGGACCTACTTCATAAAATAGAAATTTCTCAAATTCTATATGCACTCAAGAAAATTTTAAAAGCCCTGATGCACAGGACATCCATTTCAGCACAGCAGAACATTTCTGCTTAAGGTACCTGAGGCATGGAGGAAAGACAGGGCAGTGGGGACTGTGTGAAAGAATGCCAGCCCTGAAAGAAAAGTCTCTCAGTAGTCTTTCCTGCCTGGCATTGATGGTGACACAGAGTAAATAACACCTATTGCATGTTCAAAGCTCCTGGGTCAAAATCTCAGCCAACATAAATAATTAATGCTTTCTCTCTGTCCCTCTGATTTTATGAGGGGAGTACTTTTTATTCCATATTCTGCAAACTGCAGTGGTCACGTCATCCCAGAGGGAACTGGCCAGACAACTGTGTGTTATTCAGACTACACATTTCCAGCAAGAAATTAAATACTAGTTTCACTTAGAAGGAAGGACAGAAAAAGATTCCAACCCAGGTAAAAAACAAGTATTGGAAAAACACATTCAATGGTTTTTATGTCATTGTCTTCCTATGGAAGGACGCATTGTGTATTATTTACTCTTTAAACCTTGTGCATCTTTATATATATTGGAAATGAAATTAAGTGGTAAGCCTGTGAAAGAAAAGTTATCTATCTATCCAAATCAGAAAGAAGCATTCTCCACTACTCCTAAATGGTCCTCTGTAAAAACATTGATTAATTTGATTTTCACAATTAATCACAAAAGTGGGTTTCACCATTTTGAAGCCCACTACAAGGCAAGTTCCCATTTTGCCACTATCTGTCGTCATGACAGTTCCTATAACTAAAGAAGGGTACTTCAAGATTTACAAGAGTAATCTCCAGTTACAAGGTCCATGACCCAACAGGTCATTTTTTGTACCAGATAATCACTGTAACAGAGTCCTCAAACTACCCTCAAGGAACCACAAACTCATGATCTCAATACAGAAGAACAAACAATTTTCTTTATTTCTTTATTATTTCTTTATTTCTTAAAAATAAATTTTATAGCTTCTTCCTTCCTTTCTATCCTTCCATTTATCCCACATTCTCCTTTTTCTCTCTTCAACATCTTTCTTGACTTTTTTTTCTCTCTCCAGTTCTACTTTGGTAACATCATAAATCACCACCCCCTTCCCCCCAGCTTTGACTTTTCTCACCATATATTTGCTGACTGTTCCTGTTTCTCTCCTTCCTCCTAGGATTGCTCCTCAGAGTGTAATTTTGTACTCCAAAAGAGATGAATGCTTTCAAAAAGCCTGTTTCAGCCCCAGGAGCAAAAGGGAGCTAGTGCTGCTAGAGGTATTTGAGAAGAACTGTCAGGGCTTCTAAATTGAGAAACACTGAAACTATGCAGAAAGAATAAAACATAGCTTGGAGTAAAAGAGACCACTATCATGAGTTCAGGATCAGGTACAGAGAGCTGCTGTGAATCTTTTAAACCTTAGTTTAGTGAGAGAAGACAGAATCTGTTCCTAAATGAGGAGCACACATGGATTGACTAATTTTCAGTGATCATACCTCAACATTTGATCACAAGACCTGAGTGAAACTTCAGTGACCACATTCCTGTCCATCTACAATACCCACTACTCCATACTTCTGGATGCCTCCAATTTGCTTCAGGTGTAGATGGTGCAGTTTGTAGTTTGGACAGAGAGGTGTCACATCTGAAGGTGTCATCAGTGCAAAGCTAAGAAGTCCCTATCAGTGACTAATTTTAAGTAATCCTCACATTTGTTATTGCTTCAAGCTCATGCCTGGGCTCCTTTGCAATGTTTTGTTCCCTCACAATTTTCACCAAGGTGGCTCTTGCTCCAAGGAGCTCACAGCCCATGGACAGACAGGGACAGAGGACAAAAGTGCTGTGCCTGTGACAACTGATGTACAAAGAGATTAAAGGGGGGATTTTCAAAGGAGTCTACACAAATTCCTCCCTTCGCTATCTGCCTGCAGCAGTCTCCCTAATAACACTGCCTTCCCAGTCTGGCTCTACTACCCTTCCTGGATTTTTCTTTACAAAAGAAAACTGGTGGCTATTAGCCACCGTGTTTGTCCTTTTCTGACATCACAACCAACCACCCACACCAAGTAAAAATCAGAGTCCCAAGTTCTTTCCTTTGCAGAGTTTATCAAGATTCCTGTCTTTCTTCTCTAGAAGGGTAATAGGCATATGTTGAACTGAGAGCTTTAAAACTGCTTCACTTCCATGCATAAACCTCAGGGTAAATTTCCAAATGCTTCTGGGATGCTCCCATCCATGCTGCCCAGCCCCAAATCCCTTGAATTGCTCCCAAACTATGTGCACTAGTGGAGTTATTTCACAATACTGAAGTAACATTGCCCTCTTGCTGGCTTCACCACTTTCTTCAAAGGCCCATAACAAACATATCATAACAGTTTTATATCTTCTACTTAACCTTTGGAGCTGTTTAAGCTTCTCTGACGTAGAGACTCTCTGATTTATATTCTAATGCCTTCCTTAGTCTAAACTAAATGTAATTCTTTCTAAAATGTCCAACTTTAAATGGATTATAGTGCCCAGAGAGTTGCTACAAAACCTCTCACTGAGCTCAGATCAAGCTCACCAAGTGGTTTTTCTTGTATTGCACTCATTTTTGTGTCCATTTTAAAATTCTGTTTGTGATATTCAAACACCTTTATAACTTCCATTTTCCCCATAAAATTGATTTAGAGGTGAGAAAAGCCCCAGGGCTTGCCCTGTTAAATGTTTTTCCAAGCAAGTTTGTTCCAAGACAATACTGAAGAAAAAATTCAAGGCAAATGAGTGTAGCTGCACCTATTTTTTTCAGTCAGATTCTGTGCTCATGGAAACAACAGTCTTGACAAATGGGAAAACCAGCATCCTGGCATAGGCATGCTATTAAAAACACCAGAAAATGGACATTCCCCAGATCAATACCTCTCCCAGGACCTATCAAAGTGTGAGAGGAATGCTCCTCATTAAGGCTATGATGGTAATATGCAGTCCTTTGACTTCTGTACTGCAGTTATCATTGCAGACCTATCGATATCCATTGGCAATGGACATTTTCACAAGACCTGAGATCAAGAGATCAATCTAGAGAAACCACAAAAGAATCACCAGCCAGTGGTAATAGCTTTCACATTCTCCACACCCTAAATTCAAAGAGAAGGTCTAGATGTAAGATGCTAAAAGTCTCTTTACACTGCAAATTTATCACCAGGCACTATCCAGCCTCCCATGATGGCTGGTACTCAAACCTCAATTTCATTGACATTTTAAAACATCTTTGAATCCACTGAAAAAAGTCTGTGAAGTACCTGTCAGAGGAAGCACATCAGAGAGTGTCTGGGATTTGAGACTAGGTGATTTCAGCTAAAGTTAGAAAAACATCTGGAAATTTTCCCATTTTAGAGAAAACCCCATTGAAAGGTTCATAAAATTATTGAAGACATCCAATTCTGTGTCAAATTGAATGAAACACAGGCACATAAACCCACCAAGGTGGTTATAAAAAAAAAAAAAAGATTTTTGCTCCAGCAATAAACTGATGAGTTAATATCCATGGCCCATTTCTGCAGTGTGTTCAAGCTAAGCAGCCACCCTCTCTGACCTCAGCAGGCACAGCAGGCTGCAGACACAGAGTTGATTGCAGAACCAGGGCCCACTGTATGATACCACATCAGAAAAAATAAAAATAATCATCCAGTCAAGCAGAAAGCAGACAAAAAACCCAGTCTATCAAAAGAGAAGGATATGAAAGTTTATCAGACAAAAGCATCATGCAGTTTATCCCCATATATTTTCTTGTTTTAGCACAACCCTTACTTACAAAAAGCATTGATTGAGGAAGAAAAAAAGAAAGGAAGAAAGGAGAAGAGTTTGACGCATCCCTGTAGAATTAATTAGTTGTGGAGAGTTTTCACCCCTATTAAAAATTCAAATAAATTAGTTCTCTTAGCCTACCTATAGACCCCGGATGTAATTAGTGTGATAATCAATATATCAGTAGGAAACAGCCACTTAAGTGCAGCCGTGCAATTGTGGATTTAGGACAAGTGAAAGGGGCGTACTCAACAACAGCAGGGAAGAGTATAAATGCAAATGAAGCTCATAAAAAAGAATGAGTAGTTCTGGCTGTGCAAGCTGCTCAAAATTCATCTTGTTTTTTTTTCTGAAACAGTGAAATATTAGGCTGCTGTGAACTACCCGTACTTGGCTAACAAACATGAATATGTACCACAGACTTTCATTTGTTTTCTCACTTACTTGAAGACTTGTTAAAGTGCTGCTAGCTCTCTACTCTCCACTAATGCACAATAAAAAAAGTTCTAATAAAATGTGCACCTGTCACACTCACATTTCTAGTGTTAAAAATACTCCCCATTGTGTGTGGAGTACCAGCTGTGCCAGCAGCTTCAGTGCATGACTGACATGCTCAGGGACATCAATGGCTGAAGGTAGTTTGCCTCAGATTTGGCTCTGATATTCTCTCCTTACAATGGGACTCTTAAAAAGTGCAAGTGAGTGAATCACAGAACATCATTTCACAGCAAATTTCACCTTATCAGCCTCTAAGTACAGGAATAGTGTGCATACAATGAACTGAAAATAGCTTTATATGGTTTATCTCATTCTTTAGGCCGTGATACTCCTTTAAGGACAGAGGCATCCCACTCCTGAGACTTTCCCTGCACAAAAAGCCAGGGGAAAATAGACTTTGGGATAATGATGTGCTAGAAGTAAATATGACTGTAGTAGAGTTTCATGTTCATTGTCCTACTCATGATGCTCTGAGCTACGAAAAGGAAAAGGAAAAGGAAAAGGAAAAGGAAAAGGAAAAGGAAAAGGAAAAGGAAAAGGAAAAGGAAAAGGAAAA
>JAYDZK010000268.1:52850593-52894492 GCA_034509185.1 Euphonia xanthogaster | reverse complement strand
AGGAAAAGGAAAAGGAAAAGGAAAAGGAAAAGGAAAAGGAAAAGGAAAAGGAAAAGGAAAAGGAAAAGGAAAAGGAGGAAGCTATGACAGAACCAGGGAATAACTGACTGGAATTAGATTATCTATTTCTCTGCGGGGATCCCAAAGGCCCATAGTTTATGTTCCTGGCAGGAAACATTTTTGCCTGATTTGGTCTTCAGTCAAATGTAGAGGAATCTTACACAAAGTACCCATCTCATTCCCATCTCAGTCATCAGACCTTGACTCAGATGTGCTTCACACAAAACTGCAGATAGCAATTAAAGCAGGAAAATACCTCGATTGTTGATCTCAGCCTCTAGAAGACCCAAAGCTTCTTGGCTTTCAATCTCCTACAATTCTTTATCCAAAAATCAAGTTATTTATGTCCTCTACACAGAATAACTTTCAACTCTGGGTTTCTAATGAATTATTTAATATCCCTTCAGTTTCAATCCCACCCAGGTAGGTATCAACATTTCTCTTTCACAGGAATCCTTGTCACTAAGACATGGTTTGAAGTGAACAATTTGGTGTCAGAACCCACAGCAAGATTTACAAGAACACAGCTTCACAAGTCAGGGTCTGCCTTAACAAAACAAGTGCTTAATTTTTTGTTCTGTGGTAAAATTCTACCAAAAAAAAAATCAAATTAATACAACAAAGCTACCAGATTCATCCATTTGCTCTGGCACAGTGAAATGAGGACCAGAGGTGGCTCAAGAAATCTGGAACCAAAGAACTAGTACCAGGCTGCCAAACCCTCAAGGCACTTAACACCAAAGTACCTCAGACACCCTCTCTTCTATCAATGTGTTATTCTAAGCAGCACAGAAGGGAAGGTCAGAGATGGAAAGCACAATTCTTGCTTGGGGCACTCTACCTGTGAATTTCCATATTTTCTAAAGTTTTAGAACTGTCTTCCCCAAGTACCCAGGATTTTTAAGGTACAACTTTTTTTTTAAGAGAATGCAGACATTCTTTAAAATATTCTTTACCCTGCAGTTACTGATAAAGCTTTCTCACCTCATGTGAAGCTGAATTATGATTTTGCCTGGAAACATACACATCCACTAGAGAGAAACAGACGGTGTGTATTCATATATTTCAAAACAGAGGATTTAACCTCTGAAAAGAGATATCAAAGCGGCGCTGAAGCATGGACCTGCATTCAACATTTTCACATTTGGTTCACAAATATCCAATTAGGTTTCTGTCTGAATCACAGTACCCCAAATTTATAATTAATCATCTGTCAAAGTTACAAGGGCAACAGAGCACCACATTATTTTGAACAGTGATTAAAAAAAAAAAAAAGAAAAGATGTCGGGGTTTTATGAGAGAATATCTTAGCTTTGAGCAGCAATATCAGACTCCTCTTGAGTGAAGAGTTGATAAAGAACCATACAATATCTCCATAGCAAACTCAGCAACGTGATTGCATCAAAATAAAGACAGAAGGGACATACAATATTTAATGTAAACTCAACATGTATTGCTGTAAATGATAAATGATTTTTTAAATGTAAATTGTTAGAAATAAATCCCCATTTGTTTATCCAATACCAATATTAAGATTGATTCTTAAAACCTCAAATTACTTTAGAAAAATAATCCTTTCCCCCTTTGTTAATTGCAAGTGGCTAATGACTTTTCTTTGTTGGTCTGGGAACATGAGAACCTGTGGTAAATTTTAACAATGTTAATTAACACCACCATATAAAGGGACAAATGTTTATAACTTCTAAGGATGTGGAAACCCTATCAAACTAAACTAAAGCTCTTTTGTCCTAATTTGGGATATAATTGGAATGAATCCCCTAGGACTTTTGCTATTCCTCCTACATAAAACCCTATTACTGGTTGATCCCAGAACAAAGATATGTTCCTAGAGATTCCCATAACCTTAATCCATGCAGTTCTGTCCCTAGTGGGTACACAGGTGCCCATAAAAAGCAAAGGTCCCCATCTTTTTAAAGTAGCCTTAATTGATACAAGCCAGACAGACTGCAGACAAACTCAGCAACATGGCAGCAAAATGACCTCTTTCCCACTTTTCCAGTGGGAAAAAGATAGAGGTTATTTGGCTCAAAGAGTAACTATAAGGTTAATTTCAGAAAATGGGATTTTGTCTGAAGGCTGAAATGATGCTCTCGGTATCAGCAGCCACATACTGCTAAAATTTGGGACCTTATTCTACTCACTGTGTATTCTCTAAAACAAATCCACTGTACACAGGGATACTTGCCAGGATTAATTCCCTGGTGTTACCTGCCTGTACCATTTCCAGTTACTCTCGAAATGTAACCTCCTTCTTCCTCACATGGGGCAGGTTTAACACGGGACTCAGTTTTACACTGCGCTTACATGGGAGCAATCCCACTGAATGAACCCAAGGCACAGCAAGGAGAGGGGGAAACCTGCTGTGGGAAAGAGGGTAGGATCCAGCCCTCAGGAACAAAACCTTATTTGGCATTAAAAACATTCAAATCCACTTTTTGAAGAAAACATCTCAGCACTAGTCCAAAAGCCTCACTGTAGAGAGACACAGATTTTGATGCTTCTTGTGCACAAAGCAGTCACCTCTTAGCCCAGTCTAGCATTTGATACTGAAGCAATATTGAGTAGACAACTGGAAGAGATAATCGTGGAATCAGTTACCACCCACAGTTCTTGCTTTTCTTTGATTCTATGTACAGACACAAAACATATTCAAACCTGGAGCCAAACTTACATCAGCTGAGACTTTCCCTCAGCAGACGTTCCAAATCCAGCTACAGCCCAGTTTAAGGTACTGCTGCCACCACATTTTGGAGACAGAAGAGCAAGTCTGAAGGGATGAGGTCTACCAAGCTGCTCGAGCACAATTACACTGTAGGACAGATTGTTGTGGGGGTATTTTGTTTGTTGGGTTTTTTTTTCATTTCGTTTGGGAATATTCAGGCTTTAAAATGCACAGACACTGGTAACCAGGATGTTTTACTAAAAACAGGATGCAAACAAACCTCACTAACACTGACAAAATTTCCCTGACCACACACATAGGCAAAGAGGACCAGAAAGACAAACAGCGTCTTAGTTTATTGTTTTATTACTCTCCCAATCTGTGAAACACAATTTGCTTTACAGGGCATCACTAAAACTGCACCCACCAAGGATTTCAATTTGCTTGTATAATGTAATTATCAATTAGCACTTATTTTCATTCTTTTGACAGACTCAGTTCTCCTGCCATCTCATTTAAGCATCCTCCAGCCTTTGAAGGAATTTCTCACCTGCCGTCCTTCCCCAAATTAGGAGCAAAATTTATGGAGACATGACCTAAAGTTTCAGACCTTTTTAAAATACAGAAATTATACTAAGAAATTTAGAAAATCCAAAGCCATGAGGATATAAAAAGCAAATCAGCAAAAGGAATGTTTCATGTGAGGTTGTTTCCATTCAGGCCTCTTACGTGTCTTGAATCAATACAGGCATATTTTGCAATTTCATTTCTGACACAGAGCATATTCTATGGAAATAAGGCAAAGAAGGATAATCTAAAATTTCTCTGGCAGTTTTCTATCCCTTGCTGGAATAGCTGTTTGAAAAAGTGGCCTGAGAATGAGCTCAGTAAGATAGCTGGTGCCAAATTCTTGACTGGTACAGCACAGATGCTCTACCAGCACATTCCTGCTGGCATTGATAAAGCCACAGCAGCAAGCATTCATGGAGCAGTAATATTTTCCCAACACTTTGGATTCTTCCCTCCTTGGACCATTCTTGACCTGTTCTCCAGTTAAAGTCACGTGAGAAGCAACTTTGATACCAGCATTTGCAAACCCAACATTCCCCTCTCTTTTCCTCCTGTGCATTTGTAATTACATATTAAGAACCAACACCATGCACACCACTGAGCAGGGGACAGGACTCCTGTTCACTGAGAGACAGGAAGGACAGGACTCTTGTTTGCTCAGGCCTCTCCTTACTGCACAGTCATCCTTCCCCCTTCATCTGTCCCATCAGTGCCATACGGATTTCCCTCAGTCACAAGGGATTAATCCAATCTAGGATGAGTTTCTCAGACCAATGAACCTTCAAGGGAAAGCACAGCTTTCACAATGTACAAGAGAAATGGGAGGGTGAAACAAATCTTCCACTATTATACACAAAGAGTTTAAGCTGCCTTTCAGCTCATCATTTTTCAGACTCAGATAACAGCACAAAATCCATGCACTATCCCTGCAGGGGAACAGGATGTGAGGTCTCTGAGCTAACCAGCCACATAAAAAATACAAGGGATCAGCTGGGAAATGAGAACTAGTGGATTTACACTCAAATAAAAAGTCTGTGGGAAGAATTAGGCCCAAAGTCTGCAGCAGAGCTGTGTAAACCCAGCCTTGTGTCTGAGCATGGTCTTGCTCCCCAGTCTGTTTTTTCACACAGTAAACTCTTGAACAGTTAAGTCAGAGATTTAACCTGGCACAAAATTATACCTGGAGGACTTATTGAATGGAGGATATTATCAATATCACATCTGTCACAGATGAAAAACTACATATATGGATGAGTACTGCATAATCCAGCCATTGTTTTATAGACCTGGAACTCCCCAGAGACGAGCACAACATCTGCATCTCACCCCCAAGTGTGGAATTTTGCATTCAGATGTATGAGCTGGCTGAATGTGTAAAACCACAGCCAGGCAGCCAGCTCCCAAGGGACCACACCTCTGAGGAGACTCCTCTGCCTTGCTGATTCCAACATGGGTGTGGAGCACCTTGCATTCATAAAACAGGTGACAGCAGCACTTGTCTGCAGTGCTGCACTTCTGCACAGCCCTGAGACACAGGACAGAAAGATTCCACCTCTAGGGAAACCAAGTCCTTTCAGCTTATAGGAACAACAGACACATTAGCCCCATGGATCCAGCTGTGGTTCTGCAGAACTGATGGAGCTGTGCACAAGCTGCTCCCTTTTTAAGGGTAAATGGATGCAGAACTGAGCCCTGAAGTATTTACATACACAAAACTGCTTCTACCTCTTCTGTGCATTTCTCCAATGGAAACAAAAGATTAACAAAGTAAACAATTAAATGAATAATTTGACATTGAGATCTAAGCAGTGTCTTACACTTTTGCACAAGAGAGAAATACAAGAGCCAGGCTGTATCTCCTGCTGCTTTGGCTGGTATATAGGTTATTATGCTGCTGGTTGGTCCTTTGTAAATAAAGGTCTCTTTCACATGCAGAAGGCTAAACAGTCAAGGTGATTCTATCCAAAATCCCTGTCTCAACTATCACAGAAATATGACACACAAACTTCCATAGGCAAGGACTTATTTGAAAATGAAAAATGTCTCCTAACATGTACAAAAATAACATGCCAGAGCATCCTGTCTCCTGCTCTTTTCTAAAAACTGGATTGAGTTTGGATTCAGTTTGGTATTACAAATACCATTCAATCTCCAGCCAGGAGCTAAGGAAGCTCTGACAGGGACTCCTGCAATCCTCAAATGACCCCACCATGCAGCTGCCTCCTCAGCTCCTAAAAGCCTCTCGGAATCCACAGACAGTAATAGAGAAAAATGCAATAAAATGAAAGCTAAAGCCACCACAAAACAGTGAAACTGATTTTCTGAAGACAGATATTCTGTTTCAGCTGGAATATTTCATTTTCATAAAAGTTATTCAGAAGTGTGAGGGTGGTTGTACTTGGGTTTAGCCTTGTTTTGGTTGAGTGGGTTTTTTTAAACTTTCTGACAGCAATTAGAAATTCTTCACAGAAACAGTTAAATTTATATTATTATTGATAATTTAATGGAATAATATGTCCATTATTTCAAACCAGCTCTAATTTTCCCATATGACCAGTTTCTTCAGGATGTACACTGCTTTCTCTTTTCCCCCCATTATAATTCTATGGCCCAAAACTTTCTTGGTGTGAAGTACAGATCACACTCAAAATAAGCAGATCCATTTAGAAATACTAGCCCAGTATTAATGCTTGCCACTTTCTATTTGTTCTTCCTGCATATTGCCAGCTAGTTTACTGTTCACAAAGGGCATGGACTCACTTCATGTTACTACTGCTGGGGTCACTTTTATTATTCAGTGTATGATTTCAGTCTCATTCCTGCTGACTACAGACTTGACTCCTGGAGACATTTCAGGCTGCAGAAAAAGAAAGGAAATTATCTTTAAAAGACCTTCAGTCCTACCCTTTTTAATTTCCCTGGAATTCAGATGTGTGTTCTGTTCACACATAGGAATGAAATTCTTAAATGCAAATACATTGGTAGCATGTACAATATGATCTGGCTTTCAAGAGGATTCTTCTGTGAGAAATAATATGCAGCACATAACTGCTGAGTTTGGGGGGTTTTTTTTCCCATCATTTTTTAGAAAAAAAAAAGAACTTTGAAAACAATTCAAGCCTTAAAATGTGCACGCTGCTATATCTAACTAATCTACTCTAAAATGCAAGTGTGAAAGAACTGATGTATGAAGGCCTTTTTCTAGCAATTTATAATCTCTTAATATTTATAACAGCCTAACAAATGAAGTTTATTTTTAATTAATTTATGTCTAATTATCAGAAGGAAAAGCTTACTATGTAACTGTAATATCTGCAGCCTACATGCAAATTCTGAAGCTCTGCTGAAGATAATGTCAAGGGGCTTGCTATTATTTTTTAAAGCAGCAATAGTTAGACACCATTCAATTCAAAGGTAAGTTTTACATATTTATCTTTAGCTTACAGGCATGCCTCAGATAGGATTAGGAAGGCATTCTATGAAATATAAATGGGAAAAATTTAACAGAATCCAAAAATATGAGTCTGAGATAATGTTTTTGTTAATGAATTCTGAATGGGTTCTTTTTTGCATCTATGGCAAAGCCAAGGAAGAAAGATTTCACAGTACAAAAGTTAATATGCTCAAAGATTTCCCAATATGCATTTTACGTTCTCTCATCAGAATAACTTGTGGCTATTCAAAAAATACAGGGATAAAGAGAATAGAGGGAATGGATTAACAAAGAAAAGAAGACCAAAGCTGGTTACCTCAGTCCCAGTTATATTACCATATAATTATTACTTTATTGATTTCCCAGTAAAATTCACTTAACTAGTTTTCTGGGTTTTATAGCTAAATAAATTGCTTAATCCATTTCAGAGGGAAAACCTTATGCTGGTGAGTTTATGTTAAAGATGTCATAACCCCTTGGGTGCCGCTCACTAACCGCTCGTTCACGACTTCGGTCCCTGGAGACCACAGCACAGACATCAAAGGCACAGCTGGATAAACTATATAGATTGGATCCCAAGCAAGAACTATCATAAACGCCATGAAGCCACAAAGAATGTGGAAGGAATGATCATTTAGGTCCAGAGAGTTATTAAAATTCCTTCAGTCCCTCTGCTTATGGGGGTATGCGACATTGCCCATGGAGCGTGCACGGCCTGAAGCTCAGGGAGGGGATTTCGTAACAGCCGTTCCACAACAAGGAGAGGCCAGGCCCAGCTCTGGCTTATTTCTCACGAAATCTTGCAGTCCTAAGTTGGATTTCATGGCATGTGCAATCACACCATAATCACAGTGAGTGAATAAATCTGGCCTTTCAAAGATCCAGCAGATGGTGGAGAACTGACCTTTGATTATTCACCCCGCCACTTTTCCCACTGATGGACTGCTTATTGCTCATAGATTTCTTCAGAGTCCTTAGGGAATTTTCCAAACCTGGGCCAAAAGAAAATGAAACATTTTTTTTATTATTCTTACAACATAAAAGACACAGTATTCCTGGTTTGCAGTCAGCTCTAAGAGCAGTTTTCTTGGAGCAAGAGCAGAGCAAGCTGTATTAATGGGAATGTTCTTAAGGATGCTGCTAAGAGTTAATAGCATGTGCAATAAAACATTTCAGTGAGTATCTCTGTTTATCAGGGCGGACAGTAAGTTTTTAGGAAAATCACTTACATTAGTACAAAATTTACTTCTACTGAAAAATGATAATGATAGATTAAAAATCTGCTGCTTTCTATCCCTATTATTGTTACCCTTGCAGTGTGCAACAAGTTAAATGTTAATCTGTCAAAGCTGTTTAATAATTGGGTAAAAATCCTTTCAGCTGCATATATAAATACACTGATTAACCTTGACTTGACTAAAACCTGCTTTTCTTATTCCTAAGTGATCCTTCTATTTTATTCATCCTAATTGTGTAGGCAATGCAAGCTGAATTAAGTCTTTTCCAGTGTACAGAAACTGCAAAATACCAGTTTTCTTGGATACTAATGTATATTAATGACCAGCCCCTTCTCCCTGCACTCACAGTGTGCTCCATGCAAAATGAGATACTGCTAATAAATTGATTTTCAGCCTCTTCTCTGTGGGCCTTTGGGAACTAGCCTGTGGGCTATTTCTAAGAAGTCTTGTGAAAAGTGCCTAAAGAAAGCAAGGTCAAGCTGGTGCTAAGCTAAGCCACATACAGGAAAATACCAAACCTTCCTTGAAGAAAATTAGATCCTTGTTAAAACCAGTTGGAAAAAATATTTTCCTAAAAATATTTCTCAAAAAAAAAGACAGCAAAGAAGAATACAGGTACCAGACACCATAACTTCGTTAAGTGTCTGCAAATGAAACCTCTACTGTCAAAACAAAGTTGCTATATCACACAGAAAACCAGAAGAAAATGGATGTTACTGCTCAGGAAGGCACTCTAAAAAAATATGTATCTCCAGTTCTCTGCTTGGTAGAAGAAGACCCACAGGAATGCCACAAGTGCCAGTCTGTCTGCTGCTCTCCAAGTAGGAAGGCTAATCACATGCTGCTAGCTGCCTGACTATGGAAATCACTTGATTTCTAAGTTCCAAAAGGTCCACAAATATGCTTTGGAACATGCCCTGACAAAATATACAAATGTTCCAAACAGATTAAACATTAATTAATCTTAAGATGGGGACACCCACCTCTCTTAGATAAAGACACCACCCTATTTTGTTGGTCTTAGTCATTGACTTCCAATGTTACTTATCTTACCCAAGTGGGAAGGAACTGTGAGGAAAGGGTGTATCACTGGATTGCTCAACAGGATTACCACCTCTCCCATTTCCCCTTCAGTCAATGCCTGCTCTTTTCCCTTCTAATACTTGGAAGGAAGAATGTTTTGTTTTCAGACCATTGTAGCTTCCAAGGATCATTCCTGGAACTTGAAGAAATGTGACCTCAGTCCGCAAGAGACCTTGTAAGGCAACTCAATTCCTCATTGCTCACTAGTCTCTTCCTCTTTATTTTAACAAGGTGGTAAAACAGAAAGAATTCTGTATTTCTTTTTTTAGATTTAGTTATGGCTCCTGGAATTAAAAAAAAAAAAAAAAAAAAAAAGTAGACTTTTCTAGAAAAACAAGAATATTTTCTAACAGTTAAAAGGGTGTGTGAATTTGAGCCAAATTTTGGATTTTCTCAAACAACATTTTCTGGTGACACTGTCACTTGCCAAAAGAAATTCTCTGTGATCTGGCTTCTGTTTTCCAAGTCAGAGCTGGTAGCCATCAGTCAAATATATCTACAGGTTAGAAAACTATTTGTCGAATTATCTGGACAATCACTGAAATATTCTTCTTAACATGTGGAAAAGTGGTAAGATTTTTCCTAACACAGAGGTTACTATAGAACATTTGCAAAAGAGCCTGATTCTTACAAGTTTCCTATTTGATTCAGGCACCAAAATCCAGTGTCATTTT
Organism: Euphonia xanthogaster; assembly: GCA_034509185.1. Classification (NCBI taxonomy): domain Eukaryota; kingdom Metazoa; phylum Chordata; class Aves; order Passeriformes; family Fringillidae; genus Euphonia; species Euphonia xanthogaster. The sequence continues at coordinate 52,884,751 of JAYDZK010000268.1, read as the reverse complement.
TGACTAAGGCTTCTAAATAGCTGAGGGCTTTTAAACTCCCTTTTCACTACCAATACTATAATTGCCTATTTTTCCTCAACACCTTTAGGGTGGCTGTACACTGCCATGCCTGTATTGGTCTGGGGAATTAGGGCCAACCATTTCAGAAACTGCAGCCAACAGTTACACTTCCTAAATCCACATGTGACTACCCAAAGAAATGCTTTGCTTTCCAAAAGCCAGAAGCACCTGAACAGCTCCCACTCATTTCCAAGGCAGCTGCTGGATGCCCAGTATTTTGGTAGATCATTCCAACTACTGCAAAGCTGTAAACAAAATCTGCCAAACTTGGCCTTTAGGTGGTTATCTACAGCACTTATCTCAACTGGTAAGTGCATTAAATCCATTTGCTCTCTTCCTCTGAGACCGAGTTGAAGCAGGAGAAAGTGAGTTTAAGATAATTGAAATACATAAATGATAAAAAAGCCATTTGTGATAAAGAAGCCTGTGTGTAAAAGATGCTGATGCTGTAGGGAGCAGCAGTGGGCTTGGCCTGCCTGGGGACTTCTATTTGTATTTGTGAGGGTCAGGATGCCAGAGGCTTCCACACTGCAAAAAGAAGGAAGTTTATATCACACAAGCATGCAAGCTGCCTGCCACATGCCAATACAAGCAGAACCTTCCCTGCTTTTACTCTGCCTCTCCTTCCCACCCCCAATGCCTGTTTCCCATCTGACATCCTCTTTTCCCCAGCCTGGAGCCACAGCAGCTTTGTTTTCTCCAGTGACAGTTTCCATTCAGCTCAAGCCATCTTTGCTGAACAATAGATCCCAAGCCACTGGAGGCAGAGCAGAGAGGCTGGAGCAGCCAGGAAAGCAGCTCTTGAAATTGTGGGCAGATGAAGCACAGGACTCACTGCAATGCTAATGGAGGAGGGGAAGCATGTATATACTGACCCATTTCTATATATTGCCTAGGGGCTGTTGCTGAAAACAGCTCGATAGCACAGCGGTGGAAACTGCAGTTAACTGAGTCTATTTTGGTGCTTGTTTATGTTCTGTGATTTGTTTTGAAAGATCAAATACATAAACTTAAATCTATCTATGCACTCTATACAATTATGTGTTTGTTAAACCGCCCTCCTACCACCACAGTTTCATCTTACCTTCCATCGCCCACAGAAAAGCAACCAAGAAGAAGCAAAACTACCTGGTTTTCAGCAGGGCTCTCAAAGAGTCGGTGATGCAACCAAAAAGCCCCCAGAGGCAAGACTTTAGGGAATTAAACTCTTTGCAACATGCTATTTTCTTGCTGTTCTGCAGCTTTTATCTGACAGAAAGACCAGGAGCTCAGCCAGGTGATTTCGAGAAAGTAAATCTCCAAGCTGCAAGACAAAACAGAGACACCTGAACCCAAGAAAAGCAGCCTTCTTAGCTGGAGCTCAGGGATGCTTCTCAGTTTCAGCTCCATTAACATGCTGGGAGTTCCAAGCCATGGCAGCTGGGCTTCTCTGGGGATCCCAGCTGGCCCCTCTAAAGCTCAGCTGATGTAGAAACAGAAATCAGTCATTCATCCTTATATCAGCACCAGCACTACAGGGTCCTTCTCCAAAACCAAGGTTTTCCAACCTAATGTAGTAATAGAACCACATTTGTCCCATTCCCTCTCTATTGGGGATTCCTATTTTATTACAAGGTGCTGTTTTGACCACCATACATTATGTATTGACTGTCAGATAGCCTCTCAGATTTCCTTTTGCTTCAAACAGTCCCATTACTTCCAGTGGGAATTTCTATGAGCCTTAAATGAAAGAGGCACTTTTCTGAGACTATGAAACTGCTCAATGTCTGCTACTTCTCACTATCAACAGCATCATTAACTTCTCTCTTTCTCAAAGCACCTCTCTGACAGATACTTCTGTTCTTGTAAAGACCTCAATTTCCACTTCTACTAGAAGTAACTGGAATGAAATTGTGACACTCCATATGAAATTTACAGTTTGCAGCTTATGTGGTACATTTCAATCAAGTTTTGTATTAGGTTTTGGCTTTCAGGTGCCATATATATCCCTGCAGGTGTATGTCAACCCATTTTCCTTTAGTCTGTACCATATGTTCAAATGATCTTTATATTATTGATGATGCTTCTTTGAATCAATGGAGTACTCAAAATAATCCATCTTCTTATTTTTCTGGCAAGCCAGGTGTTATTCCAGATCTTCATACTTTTAGTGTTTGCCTCCAGGTATAGCATCTATCAGAGTTTTTTTTATAAATCAAACCAAGGGGGTTTTTGAAGGGGAAATATAATAACTAAAACTACTAGCTGGTGCCTGAAGAACATCAATAACAACATTTAGTCTACAAGAATGTTTCCGTGCACGACAGATTTCAGAGGCCCTGGCTCTTTCTGAATCTAAAAGGCTAAAGAGTGTTGATTTTGTCCAGCTCTCCATGAATTAATGTTTTCCACATGTACTCACTTCGTGATTTTTTGTTAATAACATTTATCTCTTTCCCAAAGTAATAATTTTGATAATAGAATTTTGAAGTATCTCTGACCAAGATTACTCTCTGTAATACATTTTTATCAAGCCCACTGTTTTTTATCAGCACTAAAATCTATTGAGGTTGTGACCTGTTATATTCTTTCGATTATTCTTATGCATATTTTTATAATGACCTCATGGGATTACAGTAATTTATTATTTATGAAACTCCCAGCCACTTCCCTCTATCAACTGCAGATTCTGGCATCTCAAGCAGCAGAAAGCTTACTGGAGGCAGACTCTCCCAGCTCTCGTGCTTAAAACCTTTTTTTTTTTTTTTTTGGCTCATAGTGAAGAAAATTAACTTATCCTTAAGGCTTTGTGTAGGCTTGCTGCTTCACTCCAAAGAAAGATCCTTAATTTATACCTCCTGAGGTAAGTAACAGACATTCAAATGCTAAGGACTATTGACTGCCTCTAATACCAGCTGTCTAATTCTGTTTTAGAGTTAAGATTTCTTCTTTGTTCACCTGTTATTTACCTCTGTAGAAGGGCAGACAGTCTGCTACCTATGCTTAAACTAGGAACTCTACTGGCTTCATTTGATAATGCAAATCTAGTACACAAACCTTTCTCCCTGCCCCAAATCCATCTTCTGAGTGAGAAAAGCAGTTCTCTGTGTGTAGGCAATAACCAAATAACAATCACATGGAAAACTCTCAAGACTTATGTTTAAAAGTTCAATTTATAAACGATAGAAATGAATCATAAATGCAATCAAAGTCTCTACTGGAAACACACTTTTTCTTAATGAAACTGGCACTGCTTTAAAAGCAACCAAGTGCCCTTACATTTCAAGCACAGGCAACAAAATATGCTGCATTATTAGCACCTACATGTGAGCTCATGGTTTTTGCTGTGTTTCAATGTGACCTGGAATTAGTCCTAATGGACTAATTGGCCCTAATGACCTAGGTGAGGGACAATCCCCAGTATCATGGTCACTGTGCACACAGAACTCCCTGTCAGCCAAGCAGGACAGGTGCATGGACTTGCTGGGTATCAACTAGAGCCATTTGGGTACGGTGGTGACTTGAGAGCCATACCTGAAACTAAAAGACTGTAAACAACCATAACAGTACTTTGGGACCAGACACAAATGTTCTCCAGCTGAATCCAACAACAACCCCATCATCCCTGACCTGAAAAAGGTTCATTTCAAACCAGAATGAGCTCTTTCTATGCTTAACAAAACATGTCTCCCACTAAGACTTTCCACATCTGTCCTTATACTCCCTGCCAAAGTTGAGCCCATTGTCTAAAATGTACAACCAAGCCAGCCCACTGCATTCTTAGAATCCCCAACTCCTCCACATCCTATAGGTATTGTTGGAACCACAAATATTTCAGTGTTCAGACCATCTCTGGGTGCTTATCCCCCCTTTGCCTTGCATTTACACGTACAGCAGAACACACAGCTCCATTCTGGGGCGTGAAGCTATGTGCTGCAGCATTATAAATTGCAGTAATCAAGAACATCACAGGAATAACAAAAAGACTGAGTTGTGGGGTGATCCCCCCAGTGCTCATCTCTGTGAGATGCCCCATTTCCAAGCCGCCTGCCCTCATGCCAGCTCAAGCCAGAGGCACCAGCTGTGTGCAGGTGGATTTGCAGCCCTTGGCACGCTTGAGCAGCCCTTTGAGTGCCACAGAGCCCTCGGTGGCTCTGCAAAACCACGGGCGGGTGACGGGCAAACGCCAGCGCGGAGCTGACACCTGGGCAGGGGAGGTTTGCAAAGTGCCTGACACCTCAGGAGGCTGTGGCTTGTTTTCCTTTCAACTCCTCACTCAACCTGACAGGAGCTCGTGTTGAGTTTTGTGTTGGCAGGGCCAATAAAATCCCCTCGCACTGTGAGATTTCAGGCTCTGCTCCTGCTCATCCTCCACTCCTCTCTCTGTGACACTGCTCCACACCAGGGCAGTCACTGGCTCTGCGTGGGACACATTGAACTCCTCATCAGCCAGTGTGTGGCAATATCACTCCTGCTACTGCAGCAGCCTCCTCTGCTCCTCCTCTGTAACAGAAGCAGCTGTAACAGAGGCTCTGGGGCCTCCAGCTCATTTCATTCCCACCTTTTAATTAGTTCAGACATTTTCCAGGGGTGATTTTTGTATTGTTTTAGGGACATCTTTCTAGCCAGTTCATTTTGCCTTCTGTTAGAGACAGAACATACCTGAGAAGGGTGTCAGAAATGTGACATATTTGCAGACCTCTTTTTGGCTCTACTTCTGCCTCCCTTCCCAGTATTTTCACTGGATATGAATAATCCAGAACATTAACTCATCTGTGTGAATGGTGTTATACAGTAGACATGCAGTGTACATTTTAACCTCCAATGAAACCTGTTTTATCAGTTGAGGCCAATGGGACTTGAATTCTAGTGTGTCAGGGAAATACAGCTTCTCCTGAATTAAAGGGATTGATCAACCCTCTTCCAAGCAGGCAAGGGAGGACAGCTGCCACTGCTAAATGATGAAATCTGAGTTTTCTGAAGCTTGTATTTACTGTTGCACCTTGTCTGGTTTACCTCTGCCCTGCATCTCAGTCATCATAATTTTGCAGTAATAAACCAGTCAGCAGTGGCAGGCCTCATGCTGTGGCTGCAGGGTATTTGTTTTAATAGCAGTAGTGTGCTTCCTTGTATTTTCACTTTCTTAATTCTTTTCTCTTTTCTTCCCTGAGAATAACCAGATTTAGCTGTCACTGCCAGTTCCCACCAGCAACTCAGGTGCTCTCATCAGCTCTGCCTGTCTGCCCAGAAACCCAAATTGCCACAGACAGCCTCCAACAGCCACCTCAGACCACACTTTTCTCTACAGCTGATGTGCACTGCCCTCAGGATTTGTTTTCTTCTGAATCCACTTCAGCAAAGAGAAATATCTTTCCCTATTATAATGAGGCACACTGATGCATCAGCATTTCTGCTGATGAGAGAATAATATGAGAGAAAAGAAGGGAAAAAATATGAGAGAAAAGAAGGGAAAAAAAACAGTGACATTTAAAACAGTGGTAGGAAAAGCAAATATCAGTGTCATCATTTGCTTAACAGTTATTTGCTTGATGGGATGGATCTATTGCTTTCCCTAGGAGAGGGAAAGCATAATTTCATAATTTTTTTTCTTTTTTTTAAAATTTCTTTCTTTTGTTTAATCTTAATTGAGCTTTTTCTCACATTCATTTCTTAATGATCATAATTTAAAGTTGTTGTTTTATAAGAGGGTGTCCATCTACTTTTTTTTCTGAAAACAGTCCTCTATAAATACAGTGGGCAGTGAGAGGTTACAGGATTTCAGGGTGAGGAAGCACTCATGGACTAAAAAACAAAAAAAAAAAAAAACAACAAAAAAAAAAAACAAACAAAACCCAAAAAAAGAACATTAAAGCTTATCAAAATAAGCTTACAGAAAAATAAGTTCATGGCCTCATTCCTACCTATTATGACTTGCTTTATCCCCTTACATATCTAAAGAACTATGCATTCTCTTCAGTAGACAAAGATCTGTCCTAAATATGATATTTACATTGAATCTCATCTTGTGAGACAATAAGGAGCAATGATTGTTCAGATAGAAGGCAACAAAAGTGTGTAAGAGATTTTTGAGCAGCGAATGCATTGCTTTGTACTGGGTTCTAAATTCCTACAGGATCAAATTGTTATGCTAACTTCCTTCCAACCTTTATTAAATAATATTCAGGACATGAGGTTTCCCCATGGTGCTTGAATCTTTCTAAAAAGAAGCGACTTCAAGAGCAATACATCTGAGGATAGGGAGATGTTCATTAGTTCCTTCAACTTGTGAAGATATAAAACAGAGAGGATCAACCCAGTCAGTTCCAGTCTCACCAGGATTGCGTGGATTTTTCAAATTCTCTCTGTTTTCCCCCAAAATATTTCTTTTCCTCTCACCATCTGTGCAGTTCTGAAAGCAAGATTTTATTAGCTTTATCTGTGGCAGCTATTCCTCCCAAAACATTAATTTTACACTTGCATTGAGGGTGTTTCTCCCACTGCTCACTCTCTTGGTTCACGTAGATTCTGCTCGAAGTCAAACATTTTCTCTATTAAAAATCAGCTGAGCACCTGTTGTCTGAGACTCTTCCTCCATTTCAAGGCAGACCACTTAATGTAGATTTGTTTAGAAGTGATGAGATTATGTCCTGAAATTACATGCCAGAATTTGCTTATTTTAATGAACCATACCGCTTGCAACCTTATTTTCACCGCCTTTTTTATTTAATAGTCTAGAAGACAAACTTTCTCCTGAGGAAGCACCATAAACACCACTTTGTTGACCCAGATCCACAATAGCCACCAGAGAAAGCTGCATTCTGGGAAAGAAAAGGAAGGCTGGTCTATTTTTAACCACTCACTCAGATTTTAACCACTCACTCCCACATCCAGACTCCTGCAGATCTCCAGCCCTGCAGGAAAGGAGCCCAGCCCTGCTTTGCCAGGCTCCAGGCACGGAGTGCAAAGGGCAGAACTGCAACCTCACCACAGCAAGGGGGGGTTTTAAAGTCCAGCTCGACTGATTTCAGGGTATTTAAAGCTAAACCCATAGGTATCCACAAGGACAGGCACATGGTTGTTTTTCAGAGAGCACCCTTCTGCCAAATTGCATCTAAATGGCACAATTCTAATTTTGTTTGCTCAATATTTCCCTATCATTACACAGACTTTAAAGAAAAATACTGTAGGGAAAAATATTTTCACTCTAAACCAGATATATTTGCAGAAATTAGGGAGGCATGAAAAGGGCACTGTAGAACCACTGAAGTCAGTAAGAGTGTTTCTGCTGACGTCAATGAGGCTTTGGATTAGATTCTAATTTTTTGGGTGGATTTTTTGTTGACAAATCTTCATTCATCTATAACAGGAACAGACCGTGACACAAGCAGGAATCTGGGCAGAGAAAATGTATTTGTATAAAAGCATTAGGACAAATGTTCAGACTGGATAAATTGGATCAGCTGGGTGAAATGTTACACTTGCACGGACAGAGACATATGGCTTTTCATATAAGGACTGAAAAAAGGCCCAGATGAAAAGATGTGCTTTTTAGCATTTCCTCTGACATCTACAGAACATAATGTTACAGCATAGGGAGAAAAAATAAAGGATGCTGTCAGCACCAGCATGGAGTTATTCATAGTTTTCACTGACATTCATGGTTTAACAGAACTTTTTCTTTTTTTCTTTGCCTTCCAGTCCAAAGCTCTGGTACGTGCAGAGTCAAGGCAGAGTAATCAACAGGTTAACCTGCACCATGGGGCCTTTCAAAAAGACAATTGTATGCCCCTGTCTAGAAGGTTACAGCAATCTTATTCTCCAGGACTAACATTGCACTGCTGGCTCAGCTGTCTGATTTTCAGTGGAATGACACCTCCAGTCACCTGCAGACACTCAGATGTAAACAAAATGATAAAGGACAGCAGACTCCAACTTTTTGACAGCTCTGGAATAGTATGTCATGTCATGTAACTTATCTTGATGCAATATATAGGAGCATGTATAATACTGTTATCTCTCTGTGAAAGTAGGTGCTCAGAAACACAACTTTTGGAAATCTTAGGGCTGCAAATGGAAAACAACTACTCTGAAGTGCATGGAGTAACTCAAGTACTACATCTTTAGTTACTGGCAGCAAGCAGGTTTCCTTCTTATCAGTCAGAACTCCCACTTTTATTAGTAGCCTTTGGTTAAGGCAAGACATTCCTGAGACAAAAAATATGTGTAAAATAAGAGCTACATACACCAAGCTTTCTGCTTTTCTTTTCTGCGAAGAATTTAATGGGCAGCAATATAATGAAAAGGTAAACCTCTTTTTTAACAAAAACTGTCCCACCCTCACATGTATGAGGGTTTCACTTATGAACCTGGAGCTGCAGGTTGTTTCTCTTCCTTCTCCCCACAGGACAGAGGCAAGGTCAGGATTTGAACCCTTGCACCTTCATCTCCACTCATGAGAGATCAGAGGACTCTTCTGGAAATTAAGACAGGAATAGAGCAGATCAGTCAAACTCTTTCTGAACAAGTCTTGTTTCCACTGGAATTTGCTGAGAACGGAAGTTTACTGCTCATGGAATTGCTATGAATGTCAGAAAGTAATGAGACTAACCTTAATCCAGACCATTCTCCCTAACTCCCTGGCATCTGTCTTCCACTTAAATATCTTTCGTTTTAGCTCAGCTGTCTGCTTGAGGATGCCTAAAGAATGAAACAAATTTATTTTTTTTAAATGAAAGGCTTTAGAAAGGAAGTTCTCACTCCTAATGTACAAAGCGAAATTAAAAATCTGAGCAGAAGATGAGATGACTTCTAAAATCAAAATCTAAAAGACAAGCCACTTCTTTGGCTACTAAAGCCCAACATGAAATTTGTGGATAGGGCTTCTCAGCTGCTGGCTAGACTTAGTGCCAATGAGCCTTTATCCCCAATACTTCAAAATGAAATGAGTGACTAAAGATGGAACAAACCAAAACTTGTTGCACCATGTTATTTGCAGAATTATCTGCTGCTCTCCTGTAATAATCAACTGTGTTTCCACTGGCTGCAAGTTCACAGGCACTGCTTTTCATTTCCCACTCAATTCCAGTCTTGACAGTAACAACAGAGGAAGCTGAGTCTAAACACTGGTTGCTGGAATCAAGGCATGTGGCTTGCAGGATATTGGTACTGTAGGTACTGATCAGTGGGAAGATAAAAGTGACCCAGCCACAGGCTTTGGTGTGTCAGCACCTGTGCAAATTGAAACCTGTGCAATTAGCACAGCTGAAGTCTTTCCACATCACAGCTGCTCACACCTGGGCAGTGCCTCTTCCCAGTCTGGTTTCAAGTAGGAGTTCAAGGCCAGGTTGGATGGGGCCCTGGGCAACATGGTCTAGTGGGTGGCATCCCTGCCTGTGACAGGGGATGATGTTATCTTTAAGGTCCCTTCCAACCCAAACCATTCTGTGATTCTGTGCTACTCCCAAAGTTAGGCTGGAATATGCAGAGTGCCAGGAGCATTTTCACTGGCTAGCCATGGGCACAACCCTGTACCCCAGACAGGTGAAAAGGAAGATCCCCTCCAGCATCCCCATGCCTTGATGTAAGGCAGATGCACTTATCCTGATCACCTAGCACATTACAACCCTTTTCATGTCTTCAGTCACCACTCTCCAGATTCACCCGGAAGGTAGGAGCTCCTCTGTTCCAATTTAGACAGCTGAAAGGCAGTTGATTCTGTCAGAGATGAGTCTATTCCTGTAGTGATTCAGTCCATCCTGAAATAAATTCAGGGCTTTGACTTTTGCACACTTATTCCTCATCCCTTTATCCCTTCAGATCTGTGTCTGCTCAGAGCAGAAAAAAAAAGCTCCTGCTGGGCACAGGCGTTCACAATCCCTCAGGGGGAATCAGGAAAGGGCTGGTGCTTGCTCAGGTCCTATCCCAGTGTGGGTCAAGATTTGCCTGATGTGCCTGGGACTTGGGAGTTGCTTCTGCATTAGTCACAAAAGGCAAATCCCAAAAGAGAAGGAATAAGACATCCTCTGGTGATGCCTTCATTTTGGCAGGCAGATTAGACAGGTAAGTGTGGATCAGATTGGATCCACAAAACGTGGAGAGGAAAGCATAGGAATATCCAACACTGTATCACCTGTGCAGTGATTCCCCAGAAAAATAGTGAAGGGAGAGCACAGTTGGTATTTTTGTTCTTTTCCCTCTAGGAATTCCCTTATCATGAATCAGAAGCAGTGGCAGTCAATCCAATGGTGTTTTTTTCTTACAATTAACATTTCACAATATGTCTCAGCATGAATTCTTCTTGTTCAGTGTTAACTATAGCACACTTCACAATAGCTGGAATACAGGCAGCAGTGACACTTGTTTCTTTGCTGATCATTTTTCCAGATACAAGAATAAATTGATCCATTCAGAGCATTTCAGTGGGACACTGGCAGCACTAACATTGTGTGATTTATGGATAATATATCTATAAAGAAAAGCTTAGTGTGCTTGAGTTGCATTCTCTTTGTCTAGCAGTTTGGGCATGTGAGTCAGGCATATATGCCTTTTGTGGTTCAAATAGAAAAATCCTCATTAAGTTACACATGTAATGGCCTCACAAAGTATGTAAGTAATAGACATGAAACCTGTTCAGATATGCTGGCTCAATGATTTTTTTTCCCTATAGCATGCATTGCCCTGTCTCACAATGATTTATTCAAAATTTCCATTAATTCAGAGAAAAGAATCTCAAGTGGAATGAGAAGTAAAAAGCTTTAGGTCCCACAGGTGCTAATAAAGCCAAAGAACAAAGAAGCAAAGCTTGCATTACCTAAATGGCCAACCCCCTTCATGGAGTGAAAGAAGTTAAAGGAACAAGAGCTCGATCCAAATTCTTAAGTCCCTGTTCACAACCAACCAATTGGATGTTTGCTCACCTTCACAGCTAAGGAAGGACTGGAAATCAGCAGAATCTCAGATGCTCATTGGACAAATTAACTCATGCTTGGGCGAATTCCCCTTCACTTAAATCTCTGCAAAGAGCAAACCATGCTACCAAAGACAGAGAGGGACTCCAGCAAAGCTTTGACTCTTATGAATGAAAGCAGTGGGTGGGATGTAGGGGAGAGCCTATCCTGCACTCTGCTCATCTTTTTCATTGTGAAAGGTGTGACGCTTTCCCAGCAAGCTCAAGAGTAACACAGAGACTAAAACCGGAATTCCCATTCAGCAGTCTCAAAATCATGGCACAATCAGGGTCCAATTTTATGAACATAATCTCACCAGAAAATGCAGCAAGAAAACCTGAATTTGCAAGTAGTCAGGGCAGCAGACTGGGATGTTTTATATTCCTAAGCTGTATCCAAGCATAAAGAGAGTAGCACAGATATGCACACACAGAGCAAGCGTGAGCTCTATTTTCCTCCAAGACTAACTCCAAGCACTGAGCAAGGCAAAGTGGTATTTTGTGTTTGGGCTACATGTTTTAATGGATGGGTACTGAACCACAAAATTACCTGATTGAATGGAGGATTAAATCAATACAAGCTTTTGCATTTAAACTTATAAGTTTACTATTTACCTGCAAATTCATTATTTGCTTAGACATTGCAAGACACAATGTAAGCAGCAGTAGCAACCTTTCAAAATGATGGCACTGAAGAATTCAAAGGCTGAAAAGCAGTGAAAGATATAAACAGAAACTCCCATCCTGGATGGACTGAAATTTTTGACACCTTGTTTCAGCATATAAAACAGATTACACTAAAAGAAGGAATGAAGAACAGTTACCCTTTCCTATGCTGGCAACAGAATACTTAAATACTACACAATTTTGTGGTGCTTACTCCCTCTCCACACTGGTTTGTGTAATGAAACCACTGATTTTATGCCACAAATAAAAAAAAAATAAAAATTAAGATAAAACTTCTAAACTCTCTAAGGTGAATTAAATATTTCATGCTATTTTACACAGAGTTTTCTTTGGATTTTATTTGGGCATTTCTAGCTTTTGAGCAATATTATTACCATATATTGACTTTCTCTCAATTAAGCAGAACCATAATTTTCAAAAATGATCACCACAATTTGCAAAGGAAACAAAGTCTCATAGTGCACAATTCATACTAAAATTAGAGTGACACATATTCCAAACTCTATTCTGTGCCATAGTGTTGGCACTGCTTGTTTAAAAGCATTTCTGTATTCAGTGTCATCTTCAACAATTAAATGTACCTATATATACTTCACAATACCTGAGTATATTTTGCTCCTCTTTTCCCAACAGACAATTTGTTTGCACCCAGTCTGTTTGCTAAGTACAGCTCACAGCACATTCCCTAGACACACCCAACAAAAACCTTCCATATATGATTAACTACACCAACTACACCTTCACAGCTACGACAAGGTTCTCCTAAAATCTATGCATTTTTGAAAAACCTCTTTCAGGATCAGTATCTAAAGTTTGTGACTCAGTTTCTACCCAAATCAAGCACCTACAAAAGACAACCTTTTCATGTGGGGGAGCAATCCTCTCCTTGCTTGAAGGAGTAGATTTCAGAGTCACAAACTGTGCTTTCCACTTGAAAATTCAGTCTACAGGAGCTGAATGACTTTTCAAATGTGAAACAAAACTCATTTAGAAAATGGGCAGATTTCCAGATGAACTGTCAGGAGGTGACAAGAACGTGTGTGACAGAAGCACAACCACCACTCTGCAGAGGAGGAAAACTCTCTGAACTCGTCCAAGGAGCTACTGTATTCATCAGATCTCACCAGTGAAGTGTAAAACAGACCAATTGTTATCAATTTGCTTACAATCCTTGTTGCTAATAGAACCAATTTTAGCTGAAAATCATTTTGCAATTATTTTGTCATCAGAAAGTGTTGCATGCAGCCCCCCTCATTTTGCTAAAGAGAAGGATTGAGTCGCTCCAAATGTCATGATGGCAGAATTTGTTTCTTTTCTAAACCAGAAGAATTTCTACCTCCCAGGTGATTCCTCTTTCCAAAGAATCTGACATGCATTCAGTTGCAAGGGGGTTATATATATTACTATTAATGTTATGAAAATAACTGCATCAGAGCCTGGTAAGTTTAGCTGAAAATAGTCAATAAATTATTTAGTTCACAAAATGTCATTATGTGTGGGGTTTACTTAATTGAATAGAATAATTTATGGTAAAACCTAGAAAAAAGATCAATGCAGATGGCTTGTGAGAATGATTGAGTTTCAGTGAAGGCAATTTGATTTTTATCCCTCATTATAATAATGTTAAAGGGAAAGCATCAACTTTGGTAAAAATCAATATTTGATGAGTGCCTAGGCCATGAATTTTAAGTAGAGGTAGAACTGAGGTAGGAATAGGTGTAAATAATTAATAACTTCCACACCCTGAACAAATAACTGTTTTGTTTTGGAACAAATTCCTATTATCCAGAGATCCTTCTGGTCTCATAAAAGATAATTTAGTAATGAATGTTGGGTTTTTAAAATTCTTTTTTTTTAAATTGACGAGTGATCCTTAAAACATTCTTGAAATGTATTTAATCAAGGATTTTTACCGACAACAGAAGGTTAAAAAATGCAAACATCTTACTTTTCTGAGTGAACACATTCCTCATTTTTCCCTTTCTCTTTACACTGGAATAATATTTGCCACTTTGCCATCAACAGCTATGCTGGCTAGAAAAAGAATGAATTAAAAAAGGTACACACTTCATGAAAAAATAAAATAGTAAATCAAATTTTTACACGACTTTGTACATTAACTTGCGGTTGTTACTGTTGTGCTACAAAAGCAACCTGTAAAATCTATTTGAAGAGCAATCTTACTGCGAAATACTGGCCATGAAAAAAAAATTTATTTGTGGTTTTTTTTTTTTAAAGAACACATGATTGAATTGATGTGGATGTAGTGTATATCTTTATTTTGCTGTGTAAAAAATTGACCCCTCAGCAAGACACAAAAGAAACATCTCAGTTTTCTCATGAACACTTTTTATCACTGTAGCATCCAAGAAAATACACCCTGGAGTGACATCTCTGTGCCTTTCTCCCCAGTATCTTGGGAAACTCCCTCTCCCACTGACACTGCACAGCACTGCTGCACCTACATGGATTCACCTGCACAGTCATCCTTCAGCTCTGTGAATTAAATGGCTCATCATGGTGAACAAGTACACAAATACCTTCAAAAAGGAGAAAAATGTCTAATTAAGCCCTATCAGCAATGCAAGGTTCTTCTATTTCTTTTTGAAAGAGGCAGAGGCACAGGGTAGAAACTGAACCCCCAGTGGTTGCCTGAAGGGGAGAGAGATTCATTCATGGTGCATGTGGCACCACAAGCAACACACGCCTCTACATTCATGAAACAGTGACAAAAAACAATTCAGACTGGCAGCTGCTGAAAAGAAGACCTCAAAGAAGGAAGCACCAGGTTCAAACAGACTTGAATTCCCACTGTGGTTGGTTTACTGAATTATACAGAAGTTGCCTTTTTGCTTTTCTTTTTTTTAATAGCGGCCAACACTGCTTGACAGATCATACATGTGTGTGTAATTTCATGGGTCACACACCACTGATATTCATTAGACTCATGGCATTCCATTCCATTGGATCCAGATCTAGAGGCTGTCATGAAGAAAACTGACATCCTTCAATAGCATTCCAGCAAAGTAACAATTTCCTTGACCTAAGGATTCAACAAGTCACTGATTTGCTTTTTTTTTCCATTACAACTTTGGTTCAGGTTGGAAGCCCTGACTGCAGTTTCCAAAATGTCATATTAACATCAATTTGTGGAACAGATCATGAAATGTAAAGATACTGGGAGATAATAAAAGATGGAAACCCTACACTTAGAAATGAGGTTGGAGAGATATATTGCTGTCTTTGCAGCAGAATTTATGTAAGGCTCTGCTATTTAATGTATTTTGGAACCATTTACAGGCAGCCTGTTAAAGTTTCCTCTTATCACAGAGAAACATCCCATACGTGGGCTTGAAAGGCAGCGTTCCTCACAGCAGGGATTATAGGTTAGAATAATAAAGCAACTTCCTGCAAGGCTTGTGAATCTTCTGTTCCACTCTGTGCCTTATGGATATCATCTGCTTTCAACATTTACTTTTAACATACAATTCCTTTTAATGTTCATTTCTCAGCTCAGATTTCCTTGCCATCTGTAGAATGATGCAATGTGGGATTAATGCAGGTACCACAACATTTAGAAGTATGAATCATTTAGGCACAGGCCTTGCTATGCAGTCAAAACACACAGGTAATAGCTGGGATAAACCCTACATTGTGTCTCCAGTCAATTTTCTTTGTTTGTTCCTGGTATCCTCCTGGCTGCAAGCAGGGTCACTGCATTTAAAGCAGCCTTTTCTTGTGCTGAACACTTTCTCACCCTACACACAGAGCTCTGCAGGCCCCTGGTTGAGGAAAGGTGCAAACCCTGGCAAGGTAATTCTATCAGCCAAAGCATGCACTCATTTGCATGAGCTTATGCTCCAAGCCACTCCACAAAAATCAATTCACACCTCTGTTACTCACCATAGAGTCACATCAAGAAGTGAGAAAATAAAGTGATGGGAAAGTGAAGCTAAAATGCATCCCTGGATTTATACTTCTGTTGATTCAGGCCAGATCCAAAGTCCATTTCTTTTAAATGGCATTGAATAGAATAAAGGGGTAGGCAATAGATGCATTCCCATTTTTCAGATTTAGCTCAAGAATTCAGTCAGGAGACCAGAACATTATTTTTCATCTTGTCTAAAGATGATTGCATCACCTAACCAGCACAGAATAATCCTGAGGTGTGGAGGGGAGGAGTATATTTTGGAACTAGAAATATTCTAGCATTTATGCTTATTTTGGAAAGGCAGAGTTCAGCAAATTCAGAGAGTCCTCTGCCTCCCCTCTCATCTGCCTGAGGTGCATCCAATCTAGAGCCCTGCAATGTGGAATTCTCCCTCCACAGGTCCAATCCTGTGGGGAAGCAGGAACAGAGCTGTGCCCCTACTCACACAGCATTTCAATTTTTTTCTCTTGCAAAAAAATAATGAGGAAATATCAGCTGGGCAGAACAGCCTGCAGAAACCTACCTAGGAAATTTCCTTGGTCCTCCATGATTTTAACTCCCTCTGTAAATTTTTTTGTCATTGGAGACAGTAAAAAACTATTTTAATGCCACTCTGAGAAAGTATAAAATAGGTCTGTCTTGACCAGTTTTCCTCCAGAAGAATCCCAAGGCAGCAGAATATTGATGTCACAGATTTGTAATGCTTCACCTCTGAGTGGCACAAGCAGAGCCACACAAGTTTATTCATTTGAAACATAAAATTTAGTCATTCCTCTGTCCTAGGAACATTCAGGCTGCCTGAAATACCCAGCATTGGGTACAGCCACGAGCAGAAAAGTAAGCAAGCTCAGAAAGCAATGTGCTTTCTCATCAAGACTTGAGATACACTTCCAGAGTTTAATGTGTTGTGATAAAGCCCTGCAAAACTTAGGTATATGCTCTAAGATAATTACCTGAAGTAAACCTTAACTTATACCAGGGCCATTTTCAGACCTGGGATGCTTGAGAGCCGTGTAACCCATTCATCACCAGTCCTAAGCCAAGCACAGGTCAGACAGGGCAGAGCATCTGACCGCTGAATGGGCTGCCCTGGACTGGCTTGCAAAGCCCAAAAGAGATTGGGGAAAAAAATATTGCTTCTCAAGATTTTGTACCAGCAAAATCAAAGTCTGAAAGCTGTGAATGGGTTGAGGCTCAATTTATTGTTAGAGAAATGAGTAGAGCTGAAATTTCAGCTGTAATGAACCCCCTTATGGCATTAAACACATCTAACTGCTCCCATACATGCATACCTGCTCCCCCTCTGAAGAGTCACACAGTTCATCCATGCCAATCACCCCAGTACATGTGCCAATCACACAAATATTACCAGGTTTCTCAGCTAATGAAAAAGAGATTATAAATTATCCCTTGTTAAAAAAAAAAACCTAAATATATTTATAATTTTACTTGGAGAATGAGGCTAGAATACAAAATGTGTTTTCAGTTTAGCTTTTCCTTGAAAATTGAGATGAGACAAGGCCCACTTTGGCACAGAAGATAGCTTTTCCTGCAAGAGAGTCAAAGAATTGTGTGTCTCTCTGTTTTGACTAAAACGCTGATCATGAAGTGTACAGCATTTTAACAGGACGTCATGGATTATGAACCAGGTTTGAGTTCTATAAGCAGGTTTGCATCTCAGTCTTCCTCTACTGGAAGCTGTACTTCATCATATCCCATTGCAACCTTCCAGGAGACAAAAGAGTTAAAGAGGTTCCTGATGCATACTGAAGTCAAAATTCCCTTTTGTGATCAGAAAAATTAGATCTCAGGGCAGATATTCAAAAACATTTATTCAAGACAAGGAAGAACCTTACAGGCTGTAGGTCAGTTTCTTTATGGAAAGAATCCTCCAATAAGAATTTCTCTATTTTCTTTTATTGATCCTATAAGAAAACCGAAGACAAAGTTCTCCTAGACAACATTGACTTTTATTAATATATTGCCAATGCCACAGACACAGGAAAATTCTGAAATTTCTATCATTGTCCACATAGATTAAGAAATATGTCCAAAACAATGTTTCCTCAACCTGTTGTCCCACACATGTTTTGAGTGCCCTGGCTTGGTGTGCTATTATTAATTAACTTACCACCCTGTTTGGAAGTCCTCCAAGCAATCTGAAATGGGACTACAAATTCTGATCTGCTTAAGTCTGCAAATTTGAGGTCTCAAAAGGATTTAACTGCTATGATTTTAATAATCTTATTAATAACCCATGATGAATTTATGCCCATTAATCCAGAAGTTGCAGGAAGTACAATTAAAAATTCTGGGTCTATGATATAACCTGAATATATTATTTAAGCACTCATTCCAATAACTAGCCATAGTTATGAAAAATACATCATAAACAGCTTTTAAAAATTCAAATATCCAGGAAAAAATTTCCCTCAGAAAAAGCCTCAGGACATAGTTTATTGTACAAATAAAACTCTTGCAAATCACTGATGTTTTCTATTAAACATCAAAGCTTATTCAGTGTATAATTTCTAATTTTTACATTAAAGTTTGCATAGATTTCATAGTAAGATGTTTTTTGAGGAAATGGCATAGCCTCACTCTCTCCAACTTTCCTTCTTCATGGTGATTTTAAAAATGGGTTTATATTCCTTATTAATGATAGAAGGGTACACTGCCCTTTTTTCTCCCTTTTTCTTTTTTTGTTTTATCAGCTTCATATAATGTTCCTTCCAACTAACCTAGAAAAAAGTCTGGGCATGTCCCAAGAAATAATCTAAATCATAGATCTTGTAAGAGTAATGCCATACTTTACCTCAAGCAATGCCACATGCAAAACTGGACATCTGATTGACAACCATATTAATTTTTAATGCCAGTATTTCAGTTTTAGCTCTTGCACAAGACATTTTGATTATAATATACTGTTCAGTAAAGGCACTTGTCACTCAAAGGGACAGAAAAACACACACAAGAAGATGGAGTAGGCACACCAAGAATACAGAGAAGTGATAAGAAAACAGCACCATTTCATCTCCCAGTATTGATCATCACAGAAGCCAAGCTGTGGAGCTGAGCTGGCAAAACAACCACAGTGCCATTCAGAGAGCAACAATGTCTATTTGTTCAAATAAAAACCAAGGACACAAGAAGAAAATTGTGCAGGGCCTTAGTGGTGACAAGGGTGCCCAGCCCTTTTTCTTTAAATCTTGTTTTTTAATTAATGGCAGTTTTAACAAGTTGCTATGTTCTATTAAGTAGATTTAACACTCCATAGACTACATACAGTCTATACTACACACATATACTATCCACATATTTGTCACTTTTATGTTTTGAGATAACTTCACATGATGATCTTGACTGTGATTTTCAGAAGAAGCTTGGAGATCACAGTCTTAATATGCTGCTGTGATTTACTTTTTGCTTCTCTCAGGGCATATTTTATATAAAAAGTCATGGAAAGCCTTACCAGCTCACATGTTGCAAGGTCAAGAAACACTTAAGCATGCAAGTGAGGGAAGCAGCACTGCCCTCAGTTCATTTCCCTGCAAGTAGTGATTAATAAAGAGAATTTTTTTCTGGCAGAGAAGTTACAAGACCTTATTGAACAGATAGAAATTAAAAAATCAACCACAATTTTCACTCATCCAATCCCCACCTGCATTACATTGTACTGTGGACTGAAGTGCCTCAGCTCTGCTCACTACATTCAAATTGCTTACAGCCAATGACCCACTTTAAGAATTTTTACACTATTGCCTTTAGAATAACTCTCCCAAATCAAGCCTATTCTGCTGCAGATAGGCTTTTGTGTTGAAAGGCATTTTCTGAAGCAGCATTTATCAAAAACAAAACAAATGATAGGACAATCTAATCAAAACACTGAAATGACTGCCTGATTGTATTTTAAAAATCATAACCTAATTAGAAGAGAATTGATTTTTCCGTTAGCATGAAATTAAAACTAATTTCCCTGCACAATATTTACTCTAATATTCCCCAGATGCAAATACAGACTCATAAAACATTTCATAAAAAAGGTTTTATAATTGTTTCCTGATTTTTTTCATTACATCATCAATTGCATTTATCTTTCCAAACTATCCTTCTTGTCTCTCTGAAAAATGCATTAATGAAGGGAGAGATGATGAAACATCACTGAAATTCTTTAACTGCTGAGATACCATGGGCAGATAAAGAGGTATTTTTCAGAGGATACAGTCTTTCATTTCCTTTCCTAGCCAAACCTGCCGCTGAGATGACTTCTCCTAAATTAATGTTAGAGTCAGGCTGATGGACAGCAAAAGGTGGCAGACACTCCCTGTTCAATTTCTTTCGAAGAAATAGGCTAGAAAAGTAGATTTGTCACCAAAAGAAATTCCTCTGTCATCCTTCAACATATTCACAGTTTTCTCATTCAGTGTCACGTCTGCTGCCCTGGGCTCGTCCTTTCTCTTTGCCACAGAAAAAGTTCCTGAATTCCTGCAGCGTGTGGCATTTTGTACACTGGGAAATTGAGCACTGAGACACTACCTCACTCTAGCCCAGACACAATCAGATTTATGGGACTCTAATTTCATTTGCTACGATGGCTGCCTTAATGAGGAACGTATGTTTCTGTCCAACCAGGGCCACTCCTAATGCAATATACTCTTGACCTTGAACGTTCACCGGGTCCATCTGACCACTGGCCAATCCTGGGGAGTCTTTAAAGCCAAGGCAATGAACAAAGAGTGCTGTATAGATATCAAGGCATCACCCAATTGCCTGAGAAAGAAAATTAATCACAGAATAGCCACCTCTCAACTTTTTTTTGCACACTATTTATGAAGCACGTCACCTTCTGCAACAGGGGTTCCCAAATGACTCTGCTGCAGCACTGCTGCTGAATATCTCCACAGTTCCTCACATTTCACTGGAATGTGCAGCATTCAAAAGGAAAGTTAAATCCCAGAAAACTCTCCCTTGCTTTCTTTTCAGGAGACACCTTTTCTTGTCATTGGAGAGAAGCAGATGCCATCTTTTTTGTATATAAACCATTGAGTTGTAAAGGTAGGTTTCCTCACACTAAAGGAGACCATATTGTGTCCTTTCCTGTAACACACAAAATAAAACCATCCCTTCTGGTTAGAAGAGTTCACACACATCCTTATTATAAAACTGTGGCAGCAGCATCTCCCAAGGCAGGCTTGGTGAGATGCCCTTGTGGCAGAGACATTTTAATATACGTGCACCACAGAGCCTCTGGAGAGGAACTGGGAGGATTTTTGCTGCACAAGAATATAGTTTATCAAGAAGGGAAGGTCTTTGAGAGACATGAGTCTACTTGCTGCAATACTAATAAGAAATAAACTGAGCCAAGGGTTCGGGAACTTTGATTTCTGTTCACACCTCTGTCACAGACCTTAGAGAAATCATTTCTTTCCTCTTTGACTCAACTCCCTGAATGTAAAATGAGGTTAATGGTATTTTTATCAAATCCTTTGTCTGATTCATCTACTCAAAATTCAGGTTGCAGGGGGAGGCATGTGAATATCTCAATGCATAATTGAGAGTAGCCACTGCAACGAGGACAAAAGTCTATTAGGGTGTCTGTTCTCCCCTGCCACCTATATAAATATGATAAATCATCTACTATTAATCATCAAGGCTAAGAAAATTAGCAATTCACAAAATGTGATAATGGAGAACAATTCCAGCAATATCCCTGCCATTTATCACAAGTTTGAAATAAACCAGAACAAAACCACCAATCCAAAAAAAAGTCAGGACTCTGCTGGTGAAGGAACACACAGCTCACTGATCCAAAAGAAACCTTCCATTAGCAAATTACAAATCCCACAGACAGGTAAGCTCCTCTTCTGATTCTCTGCTTTTATATTTTTTCTCTGTAATTTCTTGAAGGAATTAAAAAGATTCAAATTTACCATGGAATTATTATCCCAGGGATATTTCCATTATTTTTTTCTCTTTTGAAGGGCTTTCCACAGTCTATAAGCACTAGGAGGCTTGTGCAGACAACTAAAAAAGACAAACTTATTTTAAAAATAATGACCACACAACAAAGGAATTGGAATTTGCATATCTCCCACTTAAGCAATTGCTGTTTGAGGAAATAATCCTTCTTGAACCAAGGGTGAACAAATTCAGGGAGCAAGGTCCTTCCCCTCTCGTCCTCTTCAAAAGAGATGCTAGATGCTACTGCCTTGACTAGCCAGTCTTTTTAAAAAGAAAAAAAAATGTAAAATCTCATAATGCTAACAAGTACTCAGGCTTACTCACCTGCTTTGGGAACTCAGTGGCTGGGTGCACTTCACTGCAAAATGCCACTTAGTTATGTGTTCCTGGCATTCAGCCAGCAAAGGGCTACACATTTTTCTCTCATTGCACAAATTTTCTCATTGTGGTGGTACTGTTTGGCAGGCCATTAACAGAGCCTTGTTTATAATCTTTTCTTGCATTTGCAGCATGGTGCACAAAGCAAAGCTAATGTGTATTTTCCCATGTCTTTGACTTAAACACTAACTTACCACCCAGCACTGACACCTGCAGAAAATTCTCTTTGGAGTGGGCTGAGTCAAATCTCTCACAGGTACATGCAAAAAGCACTTCCAGTGAAAGTAATCTCCCAGCAAGAGACCATCCATTTTAAAATTCATATTGCAATCCAGCACAAAATAACAGTGCCATCCTGGATAAAAATACTGTTATTTTAAATCCTTTCTCAATATTACCTGTTAATCACATGCTCTAGTTTAGCTTTGTACTACATTAAATTCATTGCACCATCCCTGTTTACTCACAGTGACCATCACAAAGATAGTCTCTTTTTCATGGAATATATTACTAAAGAAAAACAAGTTTTTGAAATTCAGCTGATGTCTAGAAACAGGCCAGAATAACACCACAGAAAGTTATTACAAAAGCTTCGATCTTTTTGAACAGACAAATTTAGGTAAAAAGAAGCAAAGGCAGTCCAGCAGCAAGCCCACAGAGTGTCATGTCTGTGCACAAACAAGGAATAATCTGATCCAGCAATGGGAAGAAGAAGAGACTTCAATTAATGGAAGCTCAGTTAAAATGTAGACTCTGCATATTCTCTCCAAAACCAAAAAATGCTGGTGGGTGACATGGAGACAGAAGGCAAAGCTGACCTTCTCAGTTTGCATCTTGCTCTTCTGGTTAGGCATTAATAAAAAAAAAAAAGGGAAAAAAAAAGGGTCTGTCCCAGTGCTTCCAACTAAAAGTGTGTCCAATTGACTGCCACGAGGCATTCAAGACCATGAACCTGCTACTAGCATTGGTATGCATGAAAACTTGGATATAAAGCTTTATCCTCTTTAGTAAACCTATAAAAATTATAATACATGTGGTTCTTTCACTGCCATCTCTCAATAACTCAAAGTCTTTATTATGTACCAGATGTCATGTGAAGGATTTGGGTTTCAAAGTGACATGAGAGACTATGGAACAGTGTGAATTCTAGGACAACATATTGTGTGTGTCCATCTCTATCTGTCATGGTAATGATAAGAAAGGGCAGGAATGCAGAGGCACTTGCTCCTCTCCAAATATAATCACCATGTTCAGAAATTCCTAAATAACAGCCTCGACTCACTTATTGGGGTGAGCAGAAATGGTAATCCTTCACTGGCCTAAATTAGCTTGAGACCACCACATAGGAAACCTGTCAGGGAGGAAGCTGACAGCTCCAGACAGCGAGGCTGGGTGTCTCATCTTACATATTCATCACCCGAGGTACCGCTCACGTCCCAGGCAGCAACTGCGCGCAGGGACGGCCGCGCGCGGCAGTGAGGAACCCAGGGCCAGCCAGGGTGAGGAGGGGGATGTTCAGAGAAGGGCAGGCAGTGTGAAATTAGGCAATTAAGGAACCTCATGAGCAGACAAAGTAAATACTTGAGAGATTTTTAAGGAAATCCAGGTGCATTTTTTAATTTGCAGAAGTTAATTCTTTCAGAGGGTAAGGATACCATAAAGTAAATGAGAGCGCACTGCTTGGGGTTTCCCTCTTGGAAAATGACAAAGATCAAAGACTCCCTGCCTATTTTCTCTCTGAAAAATTGAAAATTAATTGCCTGAATTCACATATCAGTTTATTCAACTCCTGCCTTTTCCAGTCCTACAATTTGCATTGACTGACAGATACTTTTAAAATGGTAACATAAATAGCTGGCCTAATACTCCATGTCAGGGTGTATTTTAATTGGTAAAAAGCAATCATCATCTTTGTTGCAGTAGGGTCATTTTCAGAATGTCAGATATCAAATTAACAGAAAAAGGATAAGGCCCCTATCAAAAAAGTTGTGAATGCGCAGCTGGCAAGATATAAGGTGGAGAATAAAATCCATCAGACTGAAGAGCAAACTCAATTCATAATGAGGATGATGGCATCCAAAATATTCCTTATCTGTGTTAAAAACAAAAAAATTATAAAGAAAAAGAAAGATAAAAGTGTGGGATTAAATCTATAGCACTGAGGTTGTAACATATACTGTAGGTATACAGATATTCACAGCTCCACCGATGCTACCAAAGCTGAGCATTTGACAGGAGCCCCTAATTAGTCATAGCTGTGGCTGTCAACAGTAGAGGCAAACTCAAACAACTCTGGGTGGTCTGGTCTCTAGGTTGCCTGCCCACCCCTCACAGAACTCACCTCAATTAGTCACCCACCTGTATTACAATGCTCAATATTTTATTACGTTTTATAGAGGCGAGTACAAAATATGAAGCCTTGGGGTCTCGCCATTTATTGCTTTCCAACAATAAAAAAATGGTCTGTGCAAAAGCTGTGCCTGCCAATTCTCTAGCTGCCCTGTGATTAGTTAATTTTCATGAATATGCAAATTCTAAACATTGCAGTGGATCCTTTTAGTTTCCTTTCAGTTCAGCGCTGCACAAATAGACCTGGGTTTCCATAAGTAAAAGGTGCAACACCTCTGTGGTTTTGGATAACAGATGATGTCTATACAGCACTTATCAAGAGGGTGCACTTTGAGCCTGTCAGCATCCTGCCTTCATTACCATTCTTCACAGCTTACCTGCAGCAAAGTCATGTCTAGGGCTCCAGACCAGAGTCTAACATTCCTGTGAAAACTAGAATTGTCTGAGGGAGCTGCAGCCCCTGCTTTCTGGTACAAAATCTGGTTACTGCCTCAGACCACGATTCGAAGCTTCAGAGTCAGAAATCACATATTCCCTTCCCAGGAGGTCTCCCTTTAACAGCTCCATTGCCAGAAGTTACAGAAGGTGTCCTGGAGCCTGAGGGTTAAAACACTGGATATTCTTGTTACCCATAAATATCCAATCAGTTGAAAATCTTGCTGCCACTGTGTGAATAATGGATTTTTGCTCTGCACACAGACTTAAAAGAAAAAAAGCCCAATGCTTCAAGGTGACCTTAGGCCTTTTCTTTCTATCTCTTGGCTTGTTTCAAAAGATTTTATATAGCCCTAAATTTGACTTTTTAGCCTTGAAGAATTCTGTGCAAATACACCTTCAAAACAGAATCAAAATATTTCCTTTTGAAAGTATTGAAACCAGCTACTGTCATTCTCCCCCTTTTTTTTCACTTGTAGCTGAAGCAATATGTTTAGATTTGTCCTGAGTTTGAGCTGCCAAACTGTTCTCAGTGAATTTGCTCTTCAAAATCTGCTTTTGCCTATCTCTAATCCTAAAAGATTCTCAATTCCATGACATTTAATCTTCCAAGTTCACATGGTAACTATAAGCTTTTTTTTTTCTGTTTCAGCAAAATCAGCTTCTCAAGGTTCCCACTACTTACAGAAGACTTTTTTTTTCTTTTGTCTGTATATCAAATCAACTTTTCCACTCAGGGCACAGTGAACACTGCTGCCAGGAGACAAGATCGTTAAACAAATTACAGGGGACATGTATAGATTATACTCATGTACATGGTCTTGTTTAAAAAAATAATAACAGTAACAGATAATCCTGAGAAATGGAGAGTGTAATTTCTGACCAATTTCAAAATGCCATCTTTATCAAAATTCTACCTGCAGCAAGTGAAATCAATATATGGATGTTGCTGTAAAATTAATGAGCTTTTCAATAGCCTGTGTTGAGCTCTTTTTTTTTTATTGCAAATCATCTCTAATTTTTCTTTCCTAAATTGTATAGACACATGCAATGGTTGACTAATGCTGCACCATAGCACAAGAAAAATCTGCTGGATGATTTGTTTCCCGTAATGATCTCCACCAGGCATATATTCTTTTTTCTCCACACAGATAGACATCAAAATTAAGTACATTGGCTTAATTCAGTTGCCATTGTTAGCTCAAATGGGATACAAAGTGAAATCAATATTAGTGAAAAAGATCAGACTAGAATTGGAAGGTAATATAATTAGGTTGGCTTTGCTATACTTTGTAATGCTTATCTGTAGTATTTTACAAATAGAGTATGGGTATCTATTTTCTGAAACCATAGGAGGTTTTCAATGCTGTATTGTCCTTATTTATTTCACTCTGAGGGAGCACTTCAGAAAGACCTGTGTGTCCATCTCTGTAGGATTTAGGGCTGACATATCTCCCCAAGTGATCTGAATTTTGTACGTACACGGGAGATCTACTTCTTAAGCAAATCCATTGAGAGTTGTTTTAATAGCACAACACAGAGAAAGCTTTATGTGTTCTGTTCATAGGAAATGTGCTCTTTACCTCTGAATACAAAGCAATTCACTGTGCTGCAGAGCATGGACATTATAAACATGAGATCTTGCACCTCTACTTCTCAGACTTCACTCCAGCCCCATCAAACCTGCCCCATCAGCTGGACAGCTTTACTGTGCATCCTTGAGATGGGGATGCAGAGCAGGATAACAGCTCTCCAGGGCTCGCAGGAGATTAGACAGCTCTCCTGCAGGGTTTCTTTGCTCCATTCTTCTTGGGCTGAGCTGAGGTACAGGGCCAAGTCTCAGTTCCTGCCCAGAGGTTGTCATTAATTTAAAAAGTCATTTCTGAGCAATCAAATGAAAGCCATGGGTTCCTTCCACACCTCTGATGTACAAATCATCCCCCAAAGAAAGGTGAACTCATTCCCAAAGCCCAAAGTATATTTCAAGGATGACTAAAGATACTCACTGATTTAATAAGCTTGGAACACTAAGTGGAGGAAAAATTCTTTCTAAAGATGATATTAAAAGGCTACAAAACTCTGTCTATACACTCTTCTTGGTTGGTATAAAATGTATTAAAGGTTTTAATAGGAAGAAACTAGAAAAATTTTCAGATTTTGTCCAAACATAGAATTTGATGTCTCCCAAAAGAACTGCTGGATATGCAGTGGGAGTTTTATCTTACCAAGACTGAGCTATGTCACACCAGGACACAACTCCTGGAACATGGTAGAGAAAGGTAGCAACCTTAGATCATGCCAGCAGTGAATTGCCACTGTTCTCACATGTCTTGCCCAAGGTGCCACATGAGATGGTGACACAGCATTTAATGTAGCATGCAAAGCCATTGAGCTAGTTATTCATTCTAGTGAAAAGCTGGCTGAGGAAGGAAGCATTCCCACTTTCCCCACTCTGACATTGATGATGAAGCTTTTTAGTCAAAATTCACTTTAACTTCCTTGAATCTTGGGACTTTGTCCTCTCACTAGCTTGTAATGGCACAACTGGTAGTTCCAATGCAAATTTTTTTTTTTTTAATCCTTATCACAAACAGAAAGAAAAAGAGGATAAGTTACTTTCTGGGCCACTCTCTCTTCAAGGCTAGCTTTGATAATTGTATCTCTTTGGAGCAAAACTTGTGATCCCAGAACTGGGTTTAGTGGCAGAGCACAAAGTAAGGAGGCAGGATAAAACCAAATACTTCCAGCATTCCTAAGGAATGGGAAAGTGAAGCAGGTTTCACACAGACATAAAACCTCTGTAAAATAGATAAGAGAAAGCTCTCAAAAGGCTGGAATTTGTCATTAATAACCTGATGCAGAAAAATTTGGAACCATGAAAGCAAATCTACCAGCAAACAACAAAATTCCTAACAAAAGTTAGGAACTGTTTTTCCTGTTCCTAACACAGCTCCTGTGTGCCAAGTAGGAATGACCTTCTTCAGTGGGGGAAGCAGCACAGGAGCAACAACCAGCAAAGAAGGGCAGGGACACTGGTGCCATCATAAGGACAAAAGAACCAAGAGGAATGGGGAAATTAGTATATGAAAATAAAATAAAGGAAATCACTTGTAATTAGATTTTTATCTCATTTAGGAGTCCGTGTTCCTTTCTTCTACTCTGCTACCCGCTTTTACAGGTAAAATAAGCCAGAAATCAAAATTACAGTAATGCCTCACAGATTTATCATAATACTAAAGTTCCCATCTGATTGAGAGGATGCCACAAATTTCACTGTATGTCAAGGATCTCGTTTGTAGAGATATATCATAGACTATGAGGAAAAAATAAGATTTCCTTCTTTTGAAGTAAATTAAATAGAGTAAATCAGATCAAGCATAGCATCAATAACGTATATACTCTCATATTTTAATCACTGGTAAACAGGCTCGTGTGCAGAATGTGTCACACCTGTCATACATCCTACCATCCTGCCCAGGGATGTGTAGTGTATAACAACTGCTCAGCCTTGCTTTAGTGACATGCAGCATTTGCTTTTGGGTGACACAAAGATAATGCTGAAGGTTCTACCACCCCTCAAGTCTACTTAAATGGTTGTTTACACGGACATGATCCATGTGAGCAAAGGGGGATTCAGTGCTACCAACTACAACACATATTTGATTTGAGGTGGCTTGACTAGCCTGAGCTGAATTTCCTTCTGGATCACAAAAAAACTGAAATTTCACTGGGCTAGACTGTTCTTAAGATTAAAAAAATAATTCTCAGAAAACCAGTCAATTGAAGTATCAAGAATAGAATAAATTCATAAAATATCATCCATCACAATATATAACACTGCATAGGAGTGTAAAAGTATTAAGTTAAACAATGCCATTTAACATTTATGACCTTTTCTTTAAAAATAAAGGGTTGAAAAAAATCAAATACCAAAATATTTGATTTTCTGATGTAATGAGAAACAATATATAAACTAATAAAAATATGTTGTTTTTATCATTTTAAAAATATTGTGTGCCATAAGAGAAAAAGAAATGTAGAACTGCCTGCCCAGGCCCAAGATGGCAAATCAACTCATGGAAAAACCTCATGCTTGTTATTCTTTTGAAAGATTTTTCCATTTCTCTTCATACTAGGAGCCATTCTAGACTCAAGAAACTATCCTGGTGGAGCAAGTTCTCCCATAATCCAAAAGAAATGCTTTGTGAAGCTTCTGACCTTAATGAGCAACAGCTCTGGAACATACCCTCAGCCTCTTCTAGGCTGCAAGCAGGAGAGAACAACTTCACTAAGGGAAAAAAACTTATAAACATGGAAACAATCTCATTCTCCTCCATCCTAAAAGGCTTTCCTTCCTCTTGATACTTTGTTCAGTAGATTGATCCAGAAGAACACTATTTTGCTTGTTAGAGACCACCTTGCACCCTAAACATGTTCTTCTTCCTTGGAAGGCTAAACAATGCTCATTCAGTAAAAGAAATGCTTCTTTCCCCTTTGGACAAGATAGGGGCCCTTCTCAACAGCTGGTCCAGACTGAGTTTGTCTTCTTTGCCCCTGTTTTTTATTCTCAAAATCATTTTCCCCAACATGTACCCAAATGGCATTGTACTGAATGCTACAGCAAAAAATATTGTGTTGTTTTTATCCAGAAACTGACTGTTTAGGCAAGAAACACCATTATGTTAATCTGGTAAAAATCTGTCTTTGATAAACCAATGATAGATTTTATTCCATTTCCTACTTATCTTCAGGTATTCAAATATTTTTGCCTTCATTCTATAGTATGGTATAATCTGTCACAATTTCTTCAAGTTATATATCATATTTGGTATTTATCTTCTCACTGTTAGATAGCTTCAACAGAAATATTTGCTGTCAAAGTCTCTAATTTATGAAGCTATCTCTTTCAAAGGCCAAGGTAGAGATTATTTGAGTCCTCAGACTTGAACATATGGAGCACCTGCAACTGCCTTCAACACCCAAACCATTTCCCCTTGTGCAACCCCTGTCTCTGAGCCCATGGTCACTACTGTCATCCTGCCTGAAATAATGATGTCAAGTGTAGATTTAATTCCAGGACCATCCCTAAATCTTTCATCTCTTAACATTTCCCCTGTATAGGTGCCTCCTTTACCTACATTTAGTGTTCTCTGCAAGTTAAAAGTTACCAACTCTAGTTCCATAAATGTAGGTTACCCAGGTGCCTTGAAGACCAGACTTTACACTTTTCTAATGTTAAGGAATCCAGTTGGGAAATGCCACATTAACCCAGTTTCAGACCATTTGATGTATCAGGATTCTTTTAAGGCCACAGGTTGCTTTGACATCAAGTTTATTATGTAGTGGTTTTATCTAACAGCCAAAACAAATGACTCAATTTGTCTTTTGTACTAACTATTATTTTTCAATGAACTTGCCTTACACAGAAGCTCTATCTGAGGTACTAAAAAAGAGCAGTTTTTTACACAGTTGCACATTACAATTCCATTTTCATGGTATCATCATATTCCAGTTCATACGTGAAAGATCATTAATAACTATTGTTTGTTGTTGGATCTGAACTGTAAAAAGGATTTCCCAAGGAAAAAAAGAAAGATTATTAAAGAATGAATATGAACACGAAGAAAAACACATCTTCAAAGGTAGTTAAAGTCAGACATTGATTTCTGTCTGCTTATTATGTAAACCCAGCTGGGCTTGAAGATAGTAAGTATTGGGAGAAAAAAAAATCATGAACGAACTTTGACTCCCATCTTAAAGGAATCTCAGCTCAGCAAAAAAATCAATGTTCCAACCCCCGTGTACTGTTGTGTTTTTGTAGCTCTTACACCACTAGAACATGAAAGCACTGATCATACCCAAAACTGAAGCCTTTCTTTGTAATTATATTTAGTCAGAACAGCTAACTTTAAATCCTCCCCTTTGAAATTCTTTTCCATATAACAGTGGTGAAAAATAATGCACAGCAATGTGCACTAATCATGTATGCACAAGCCTGAGTCAAAAATCAGAGACCCATTGAGTGAAGCCTTGTGCAAACAAACTGAAAGACAGGTGATGGAATCACAGCAATTTAGAAATCAGTGTGTGGTCTGTGTTTGATTTAACCTGGATCAGGCTGCTAAGGATTACACTTACTCCAGACCAAAATGGAAGAAGTCATTGGAAGATAAAGCCAGGATGCAGAAAAGGCAAAAAGGATGATGATAACAGCCCCATGAGCAATGGAATGAATTATGCTTTATTGGGGTTTTAAAATTTAATTTAACTAAAGTAACAAAATGAGATCCCCATGACTTCTATTTTACCACCAGAAGTTTATTTTTATTTAAATTCCTTCCTGGGCAAGCAGTCTGAGCTGCAGTCTGACCCAAGCTACACACATAATCTCTGACCAGGAGTCTGGGCACTGTGTGCCTTCCAAGTGGTCAGCTGGAAACCAGCAATCAGGGAGGGGACTGAGCAAAGGATTCACCATTTCTTAGTAGGTGCAGGATGAACTAATGATTTTGGAGGTCAAAAATTGTACTTGATTTTCATGAGAATTTGGTACTTTGCAGCTTCCCATTATCCTCTGGTACATTGTTGAAATAATACAACAGGTTCAAACATTTATGAGAGAATTGGGGAACATACACTTATGTTAACAGGGGACTTTCCACACCTCGTTTCCACAGTTAAACTGAATAAATATTGGCTTACTTTCCCCCAGTGGCCAAAGAGAATTTTTTAGAGAAATAGCTACTCACTGGACTGTGCAGCCTTACTTTAGCACATAAAAAAAATCCAGGTAATTTTTTGAACATGGAAACAAGAGCAATAAACAATACTAATAGCACCTATGTCACCTCATTATGAGTTTGCATTAATGTAACTCAAAAACACCTTAAGTGGTTGCAAGAAGCAATTTAAACAACATTTAATCTGAATCAAGATACAAGGATCTCAAAGGAGAGGTTGGGCTTTGCAATTCTCCTGCACAGCATAAAGGGTGAGGATCAGCACCATTTTAGATGCAAGATCACAAAAATTAGTTGTAAATAAGACATATTTCTGAGTATATAATGTGCACATTAAAAACTGTCTAAAGATACCAACTGTACAAAGTATGAATAATCCACTGACAAGCTTGTGAAAGAGTGATGTTCTTTGAGCTCATCATTGCATACTTGAATAGGATATGAATATTTTATATTCATGCTAACTGTCATAAAGCAAGTTGAGCTGTTTGTACTAGAAAGGTGTTCACATAGCAGCACTATTCATGTTTACAGTTATCCTGCAAATGTCAGCAAAATGTTTCCTTCTTGTAAGCATCCCCCTCTCCCTCCCTCACTCTTTTTAATTCATACATAAAGTTATTCAAAAGGACCACACAGCAGCAGGTTGAAAAAAGATAAAAAGTGTTTCTGGGTATCCAGCCTAGGGAGAAGACAAACAGAACCTTATAATCCAATAATCCAGCACCCACAGCACGCAGTAAACTACCTACCACAAACAACTGCAAGAAAAGGCCCATGATAGATGTGAATTAGAGATGGGGCAGGAGGGAAGGAGGATAAACAACACAGAGATCCAGACAGAGTCCCCCAGAATCTGCAGAAGCTAATAGGCAATGTGGAAATCACCCCCAGAGAAAACAGTCCTATTAGCTTTAATCCCAAATGATCACAGCACTATTTGATAAAAACATCTACAAGAGCTGACACATCAAGATTGCTAATGGACTTTTTTCAGCAACTCTCTTATCACTTGCTATCAAGAGAAAAAACAGAGAGGATTCAAAAGCAAGTAGCATTCAACTATAAATTAGCTTCTATAAATTAGCAGGTACCTAATTTATAAATGCTACATGTTTGCCCTGAAGAGCACTGAAAACTTCAATCCTAAAACTAAGAGCTTGCTACTTCCATGGTCTGCTTTCAGGACATGCTGTAGCCTCTCAAGGAATAGCTGGATCTTTGAGACATCCCAGAGTACTGGAGGGGGTCCTGGTAAAAAGGCAGACCTGAGCCTGTTGTCCTCCCACCAGTTCACTTGACATTAAGGGAAGGACAGAGGATTTTCTGCTTCTTGGGGTGAATCATCTGGTAACAGCCTGTGCAGAATCCCTCTTTGCACAACGATCACATCATGGTTACCAGAACACTCAGAGCATGTTTTTTAGGAGAAACTGCTCCATAGATTTGCCACTAATGGGCTTCCCTTGCCAGCCTAAGGGACCAATAACACTCCCACATCCTGATTTTCACCATCACAGAATGGTTTTACACATGGAAAGTTTGCACCTGACTACCCATCATGAACCAGAATCTCCTTGCATTTGCTGCATCCAGGATCTCCAAACAAGTATTTTGAGGATTAGTTTCTCCAAGAAAACATCTGGGCAGTGTGACTTGCATGGACTGAACAGAGCTGCTAACAATTCTTCTGGTCCTGAGCAAGCCTAAGAGCACACGATGTAAAGTGTACCAGCCTTTCAAACCCTGCCCAAAGGCTGTGGCTGGGCTCCTGCTGACATCTGCACAGAAATCAGTCTCCAGCCTTCTGATGTAATCATCACCTAACATTTCAGAGGTAGCACTGAAGACCTGCCATCCAGGAATACTTTTGAACCTAATTCATAATGACTGACATTTTTAAACCCTGCTACTGCCAAGGAAAGGTATAACGGCTCAGAAGAGGTCAAGACACCAGATAAAGGAAGAACTATCAGACCCCGGTGACAATATGGTTTACAGTGAAATATGAAAAGCTAAATTTAGCCCCTGTATTGAAGGCAGATATTAAGAGTTCTCTTACTTTTACATCCCTATACACAGTGATATGTACTACTAAGACTTAATCTCAGTGCTCAGATTTATTTTACTCCCCTTAAAAGTAAAAAAAAAAAAAAAGAAAAAAAAAGAATTTTTACCTTTTTTCTTCAAATATTTGCTCATACAGTATAAGAGCAAGTCAAGTTATTACAAACAAATAGCATTTTGAACTACCCCATCAGACTTCTCTATCCCTATCATGCCATATATATGAAAGAAGGGGAGTGAATTTACTCACTTACAGTGAATTTACACAGGTGCTCTGGTCCATAAGAACTCCTCAGTGAGTGGACACCCCTTTGGACCAAGGTGTTCCCAAATGATTAAAAAGAACCATGATTTTTTTTTTTTCTGCAATTGGAAAACTGTAAAGTTTGCCACCAGTTTTACTAGAAGTTTTACTTTTCACTAAAATATTGCCATAATTGGCCTTCATTTTTTTCTTAATCATGCCACAAGCCATGAAGATGCTGCTGCATCTTTACTGCAGTTCATCCTCATTGTATTGCTTACAGACCACCTCAGCAAAGTAAAACCTTAAGGAATCACACAACACTTTCTTTTTCTTTCTTTCTTTCTTTCTTTCTTTCTTTCTTTCTTTCTTTCTTTCTTTC
>JAYDZK010000268.1:52839964-52850493 GCA_034509185.1 Euphonia xanthogaster | reverse complement strand
CTTTCTTTCTTCCTTTCTTTCTTTCCCTCCCTTCCTCTCTGTGGTATTGCCTGTGGTATTTTGAGAAACACAAACAGATAATAAATTCCTGCCAAGATTACTAAGCCAGTAAAGTTATCTAGGAGACGCAGTGCTTTCTTTTTTCTTCCTCCTGTGGTCTCTGCAGTAATTAAAAGAGTAGGCTATAGTCTGAGATCCCCTAATCATGCTACAAGTTGTTACATCTCCATTTATGCAAGAGTTATCCATAATTTCTGTAAGTTTTTGAGATGCAGTTGAATGTAATGCAGTCTTGTCAAGATAAGGTAAGCCTTGGCACTACTTCTGTGGGATCAATGATAAGTCCCTGATGTGGAGTATCAGAGGCGGCCAATGAGTCACAAGACACTTGAGTTCCACCAGGAAAGTTGGGCATGCACCCAAAAGAGCTTCTAGATTACAGGTCTATAATGTGCCTCTTTCATGCTGATACACATAAACTTCTTTCATGTCAACACAGACAAGATTTCTTTTAAAATAATTATCCAGAGGGGTTGGTGAATCTGTGTCTCACTCAGCCTTCACTGGCCTACAGACTTGGATTCCTTCCCAGCATCCAGAAGAGTATTAACAGGGAACAGAAATGAGAAATAAGTAGCTCCCAGGTACCAATGCAGGGCCTGCAGATTTGCAGGGCTCAGAGAACAGGCTGGTACCACTCTCCCCAGTGACTCCACAACAAATAGGTCAGACCTCTCTCCATGGCACCTCCTCCCTTCTCTTTGCACAGGCCCCAGAAAGTCAACAAGGGACTGTTTTCAGAGGTGACAAACCACATACTGTCCTCAAACACACACAGGAACTTGTAACAAGCCATGAATGTATAGGCCTTTCTAGTGAGACACTCAGAAAGGGAGGAGGGGAGGAAAGAGGGCCTCTGACTGGTACCAATTACACACTTCTCCAAGACACAATAACCTACCACTAATATTATCCAGAGGGAGTCCCTTTGGCTCTATTCTCAGCTGGTGTTTCTA
Source organism: Euphonia xanthogaster (assembly GCA_034509185.1). NCBI lineage: Eukaryota > Metazoa > Chordata > Aves > Passeriformes > Fringillidae > Euphonia > Euphonia xanthogaster. Next base: position 52,849,477 of record JAYDZK010000268.1, on the reverse strand, counting down.
GCTCTCCTCTACAGAAGGATACTGAATAAATGAGGTATTTCTGTGACCTACAGAAAGCCTGCACACAACTGTTGGTGTTATATATGGTTTCATTTTGCTCCCTGGCACTGCTCTTTGGTGGCTGTTACAGCCCATAAAGCCATCTGTTAGGAACACTCAGTCATAAAATTATTAATGCCTACAGTCTAAAACCAGCCCTAAGTAAATAAACAGTACCAGAAGGCCCAGTGCAAAATTCTGGGATGTTAAATACACAGAACCATAAATCTTCTTAATAGTTCTACGTGCTATTATGTATTCACTTGAAATTCTAACACACAGAAAGACTAGAGAGAAGTTGCTTCTAAGAGTGCACTGCAGATTAGCCTCAGAGTGTAACCCCACATGAAAAATTCTGGGAAAATACTGTGAATCCTTGTGACATTTAGAGCTAATAATACTGAGTTACGCAATTAGGAAAGGAAGTTCTTAACAAAGAAACTCAGGGCACACATAATCCTTGATGTTCAAAATGCAGAGAACTAAAGAAGAACATCCCAAGTTTGAATCATTCAAATTCTAAAGTGGATCAAGGAAATTTATTTGTATGGGATAGGTGGCACTTGAAAACATGAAGAGAATACTAAGAAATTAAGGACAGATGGATCTTTAGCAGTACAATGACAAAATGCAAAAGAGTAAAGGACATGATGGCCACCTTAGTCACTTGAGATTAGCTCCAACTTGAATATAAAGAGGACATGGATACAAAAAGTCACCCTCCATCATGGACTGTGCAGGCTGAGGGGTGTCCAGGAGGCTGACATGGATCCTGGCCTCTCAAGTCTCACACACAGGAAACAAGACAGTCAGCTCCACTTCCCACCCCTCCTGGCAGCCTGGCCACATTCCACGTGTGCCCAGCACAGCAGAGCAGCCTGTCACCCTGGTCTGGTAGCCACAGATATCAAGGAATGACATCAGCTGGAGTTCCTAGGATCTAAGCAGCTGCCAGAGCAGGAGGGAGGCTGCAGTGCTCCTGGCTTTATGCATATCTTTAAGAAAGGTCTGGTCTTAATGAGGTTCATCATCTCCCTAGTGGCAGTTTAGCATCAACAGCAGCAAGTCCAAGTGTTTGCAGGCTGGGTTTATGAAGGAGGATCTGGCTTAGAAATGCCAGCCCTGCGAAGACAACCAAGGCCTGGCTAAAGATGCACAAATGCTCACTGCCCGGAAACCAGCAGGCCCCCAGGAAATCTGGCACAGCCAACAGTCAGTCAGTGCATGGTATAAAACCACTCCTGCTGAAAATGTAGTTATGCTAAAGAGCTCACCAGTCTTAAACCCTCACCCCAGCCCAGACACTACCTCAGGAACTCATGGAACATATGGCAGCATTGCTCAGTTTAGCTGGCTTGATAGGAGAAACCAAGCAAGAAGTTACTTTATATTTCATTGTGTTAAATAAAGGCTTCAAACCCTTCAAATCCAAATATGTCAATGCACTGGAAACAGGAAGCTTTTGTTCCAAACTGTTCATATATTTAGCTACAGTTTAAAATTGCAGTGCCCTTTCCACCTCATCTCACTTAGTTTGTATCCCCAACTGTTGCACCTTTCACTTTCTAACCTAAGGTTTTGCTTCTTAATCACAGGGGGAAGAAGTTGGATAATGAGAGTCACAGACACAGGGGTCTTTATTTACAGTATGCTGCACATCTGGGTTTTCTCTCAAACTGCCAACTTCTGTAAACTGGGTTGTGATTTTTACCATGAACCACATTTTACATTTGTCTATCAGGGTTCTTTGAGACCTTGACTATCCCAGAAAGAAATATGTTTTATATATGTCAGAGCTCTGTAAACTAGGAAATGAAGGGGAAAACCCACACTGGACCTAATAATGCAGAGTGTTACATAAGAAAATGAAAATGGATTACAAAAATGATAAATCACCCACCACATGCAGGCTGGGACAGACATTTAATTTCCAAATTAAGACTTGAAAAATCTGAGTTCTGTTTCTAGCTCAATGCAAATTTCCATTGCAACTATGATTTGATTTCTCTTCATGCTTCATGTCTGCCAAACAAAAACTAAGCCCTTCTTTTATCTATCCTGCCTATTGACATGTTAAGATTCTGTGGAAAGGAAGCTGAGAAGTAACACTAATGGAAACTGTTTCTTAGCTAGGTTCTTAAGTGCCCAGTCTCATCTAGGCTTGGCTTCTGAATATTACTCTAGTACTGATGAATTTTCCCTAGGGCACAAAAAAACATCATGCTGCTACCAGAATATATTGCTAATAGAAGAAAACCTTTAAGCCAACAGCAAATATCTCCAGTGAATCATCATCTGATGTTTCACATCACATTTTACTTGTAAACACAATAACTTGCTATATCTTCTACTTTACTGACTAGGACATTATCATAATGCTCTTTTACAGACCTGATGGATGCAGCAATAATTCTTATCCATCATGTGTCCCATTGTGTTCCTCCACAACCACAGTGCTTCATACAAAGCAATATTTTTACATATCAACCACTTATTTAGTATAATGTCCTCTGCATCCAGCTCATCTGACCCCAGAGATTTCCTCAGTGAATCCAGGTCAAACCCTGCCTCCTCCCAGATGAGCATCTTCCAGGTCTTTGCTATGCAACAGGTTTTCTTTGAGAGCAAGGGGACTCAGTAGATCTGTATTTTCTAAATTACATATGTCAAAAGATATTCTAGGCACTCTATAATTAGCCAGCAAGGAAAAGCATTTCTGATTCATTAGGTCAACTTTAATGGTTTCCTCATTAAAAGTTTTCACTGTTAAGCTGACAGAAGCTAGAATTTAATAGCAGCTTCCAGCACTTTCTTTATTAGCCGATCTCTATTGAATCAGTCTTTTATCACCTGAAGAGATATTTTAAATGGAAATTCCTCAGCCCCAAGCAACCTAGATTGACCAAAGGCCTAGAGATTGCTCTGTCCCTGCTTTAATAAACTGACTGTATGTATTGCTGCAAAGGTCAGTCCTCATTAGTCAGTGATGGCTACACAAGATTTAACACGTTATATTCCAGTACTAATTTGTCATTTGTTGATCCTGACCTATTCCTGGTGATATAAAGTATCTTTTAAGGGGAATTTATCAATACGAATCTCTGGAGACGTCTAACAAGAATTGTTCCCCTCCCCCCTGATTCACAGCAGCTGGATAATTCTGTGATCTGGACAAGCTAACTGCTGTGAATGCAGCCAAGTATAGAATTAGGCTCTTTTACTGTCCCCTTTGAGTACAAATCAGTCAAAGAAAAGTGACAGGCTCATATTCTCTGTGCCTGGGAATAAGTACTTTGGCAGGTAGCTCATAGAAGCTTAGATTCCCCTTTGTCATGTTTCAGCCAAATGAATTCACATCTTACGCTAATATTCTTGCGTTTGCAGGGGAAATTATACTTTCTTTAAAAGGGCAAAATGGTATTTCTTCCATTTTTATTAATATCCCAGCTGCTAGACATTGGAATTTCATGGAGAGCAAGTCTACCCTGCTCTAGACAGCAATGAGCTTGTACAACCTAGTTATCTCAGAATGTACAAACTGCAAATACAGTAAAGAACTGGGTCCACTGAAGCCAATCAAGATTGCTCTATGTTGACTAAAAACTATCCTCCTCAGGAGATTAACTTAATTTTCTTAACAGCTTTTTAATAAATCTCTTGCACTTAGTTTGCAAGTCACTCAAAAAAAGTCAACTCCTCTTCAAACTTCTACTTTCTGAGGGGAATTTGAGCAACTCAGAGTATTTTAAAAGAGAGTTGCTTGTCTAATCAATTAGGCATTGTCCCTGTACCTGGGAAATGGGGATTCAACCCATGGAGCTCCCACTGAGGCTGCATCTGACCTTGAAGAAACTCTCTCTCAGGGTTTCAGGTTCCACAGACAAAAAGTAAAGGTGACATTTACCTTCTCCTGTGTTTGTTCTGTCTTGTCTGTCTGGATCATAAACTCTTTGTTGACAGGGCCTCCCTTTTGCAAATTGTAAAATGCCTAGCATGGCACTTTAAAAGCTGTAACAGCTTGTTTAATACAAATTTAAAATAGTAATTCATATGTCAACAGACAGATTTTTTTCCATCATAAGCCTACATAGGTGCCTCAAGTAGAGGTGATTCTTTTAAACAGTATCAGGTGAAAGAACTAAGATCACATGAGATGGAAAGACATTACCAGAGGCAGTTCACCTCCTCACTTCTTCCATCTTATGCAATCTACCAGTTGCATTAATTTGAAATTTAGCAGCTTGTTAGCTAGAGAAACATTTTTGGTCAGACACTGAAAATGGCACAGAAGGGAGAGGACTTTAGTCTTGGCCAGGGTGTTTGGCTTCACAGAATTCTCTCATTACAGTAGCAATTTATAGGGATTCCAGGAACTCAGCTGGCAATGATTTGATTTTTTTCATGTTAATCTCCTCTTAAGGAAAATCAAAACTGGCATCTAAGTTAACATTAATATGTAGCTATCCATAGCTGCAAAAGCTTACTGGCACAAGAGTGACCTTGGCATCCTTCATCAGTGCCTTTTGATGCTAATGGAGGATTAATACAGGGAGGAGGAGGCAGCAGCAAAATAGGGAATAGATGGGGAAATGTGTGGGCAGTAAAGTAGCAATGAGCTTTCAAAGCTTTTCCATGCCCATAAACCATAAAAAGTGGCTGAGAGGAGTATTTACAGAACCATTCTCTGGAACCAGGGTGAAATAATTCAGTATGACAGCAGTTTAGAGACTCTGTGTAAGAAAAAAAAGATTAATTATAGATGAGGAAAATTCTAAGCAGTATAGTAGTACCAGCAAGTAGGCACCTTGAACTTCTCATAATGTTTCTATTACTTTGGCTACTTTTGACTGCCAAAGCACCTCAAACTCCCTTGTTTGCATTAGCATATGTGTCTTAGACTCTGTGTTGCCACCAGCAGCATCAGAACAGAGGTCAAGGGTAGCTGTAAAGAATGACTGTAAGCGTGGCATCCAACCATAGGCCCACTTCCAGTTTTTGTCTGGGTTTAAAAAAAATGCCCTTAGACAAGATGCAGAGTGGCAGACTTCTTGCTGAACAGAGCAATCCTTGAAGGAGGAAATAACAGGAAGGCTTAGAGGCATATGGAGCCCATTAGAAATGGCATGTTTGCAGGGACAGATTATAAATTGGATCAACTAGAAAAGCATCTGACAAAAAGGCCTGCCTACAATTCCATCTTGTGTGAACAGTCTCAATCCAGATGAAGTGGGTTTCTGAACAGAGACTTCACTTTTCCATTGTTTCTTCATTTTACAACAATTGGAAAAGGCCCAGAAGTGATGACAGCAGAAGCCCTATGCACTCTGAGACCCATCCTGGGGCAGAGAGAAAGGGGAGAGGAATGATTGCCACCATAATACACAACCTTTATATCTCCAGTGTTTACCCAAAACAGAAAGGAACCATTTCAAAGGTTTAATGAGGCCATAATCCACATTTGGGCAAATCTTCAGACCTGGATGCAATAGACATGCACCTCCTGCACTATCCCAAAGTGACACTCACTGAGGTGCTCCCTGGCAGCTCTGAATGCAGATTTCAAATCCTTGCTCCCCCTCTACCTCACAACTTCTGCTAACTTCCCTAATTATGCAGATGCAGGGGATTTCAACCTAAAAGAATAGCAAGCAGTCATTCATTAACATCGGACATGCAAAACAAATTTAGCTAAGCTGATTACTGTGATGGAGTAGCCAAGAGCACTGCTCAAATTGACATGGGAGCAGAAACGCCTTTGATACTCTCAGTACAACGAGCTGTCTATTTTTGTGAAGTCTCATGTTTCCTAATTACCTTAATGCTGTAAGAATTAGGTAACACCAGTGTACAATCACTCACACCGGGCTGGGTTCACAGCCTTCCATTCCATGGGGCTTGCAGGGAATTCAATCTGATACAAGAGGCCTGCCCGCGACAGCAGCAGTGTCAGACAGCTCCTGTGGAATAATCAGCTTCACCTCAGGATATGGAAAACCCTGAAATGCCACAGGGCAGAATTCATGGTAGAGTAAAGGATATGCTACAGGCATGAAGGCAGCTGTAAATACCTCCTGAGTTCTGCTTTGTGCTCCTGCCTTGCTGAAACCTTTCCCAATGACAGCTGCACCACAGCCAACTGCCCCCTTAGAAAGTCCCTTCCCCTCTCTAGCACAGACAAAATGAGGATGAAGCTGTCTTCCTTTCAGCACTGTGAAAGCAACTCTCCCAACTGTGTGTGCACCAGAAGACACACAACACAACCTCTCATCCCACCCATCACCTGTAATCCATGCACAGCCAGCACAGATCTCAGGGTGAACCTGGCACAGCAAAGGAGTGCAGCAACAGAGGTGCCCTGACATAACCTGAGAGGAAGTGAGCAGTTACTGGAGAAGGTTAATTTTCCATTCACCCAGCCTGTTCCAGTAACACTCAAATTCAGGCCTGGAGGAGCTGCACAGGTGATGCTGGATGTCAGGTATGATATGTGCTGCCATGCTGTTACCAGCATGTCAGTGCTGGTAGACATGAAGCAGGACCTTCTGTGCTAACCTCCTGGTTTGTGCTTCACGGCCCAGTATTTTTCTCTGTGTGTTTATTTATGGGCAGATTTTGAAAAAGAAAGCAAAGCATCCTAAAATGGGAACAGATGGGGTCTGCCTATTATCCCAAATCATTCTATGACAGAATAAAAACAAGCAAAGGCTCATGTGTGGCAACCTGTGGTGCAAGACACAGAGCAGACCCCGCTGACAGGCAGTATCTTGTTGCTGAAGAGACCCAAGCTGCTCCCCTTTCCTGCTCCTCAGCTGAGTTACTTCTAGTTTGCAATAGCAAGAGTAAGGAAAGGAATCAGCCTTTGTGTGCCACAAACACTGCTGAGACTCAAACTTCAGCTCTTGAGTGGAAAGAAAACAGAAAGCCAAGTAGCTAGGAGCAGTGCTAAACTTTCCACAGCTACAAATTGCTCTTTCATGCATGATACATACAATTACAGCAGGCTTAAATCCTGGATTACTGGGACAATAGGTTGTAGCAGCTTAAATTCAAGTGAGTCATTAAGCTGTGCCACTTCAGTAGGAATCTGCATGCTTAAAAAGTGCCTGTGTATCATACAGTCCATCTGTGTAACACACAGCCCATACAGCCTAGCTCCAGTAATTAACTCAACTGCAATTCCTCATGAACATATTGCTACCATGTGTATACATTAGCATCTTGGCAATATTTTCTTTTTGTAAAAAGATTGAAAGCATTAGTGCCAATGTGGTAAATCTGTCTATGTCTGTCTGTATGTCTAAGCCTTATGGCTGTTCACAGGGATTGTCTCTCCTTCTCCCCCCCGGCTTGTGTTAGACTACCAACTGCTTTGGAAGCTTCTTTTTCCATTTCAAATATATTTTGTGCTTCCATATTGAGATAACCACCCCAGGAGATGACTAGCAACCCTCTAGCATCTGAGGCAAGGCTAACAAAGGAGGTCTGTTAGCTGTTGATGATGGTGAGCTGGGTTGGAAAGCTTACAGGGAAATAAGGCAGTGCACCAGGACTCTGGACTGCACTTCATTGTAAGGCAGCAATGCAGGTCTGCTGGGAATCTTCAGTGGCTTATCATCCTCATCACATAACTCAAGAAAGGAAAAAGGAACACATAACAGGGAAGTCTTTTAGTTGATTTAGATTCACAGTTCAGGGACAGACTCCAAAACTCGAAGAAACCTTGTCATAACCAGATTGTTGTAGAGACACAAACCCCAACAAACTGAATAACAAAAACCACCAAACCCTGAGGCAGGAAAATTTACTCAGCTTGTTCCTCTGATCTCTGCAAGAACATCTATACTGCATAATGGATGCAGACCTTTTAGTGCTGTAACCAGCCTGAATTCCACACATCACAGCACACCAGGATGTAGCTTGACCATCTCAGCCCAGTCCTGCCCTGCAGTGCTGCCTGATCAACTGCCTCCAGCATATTGCTCACATGCTTCTGGGAGTAAACACAGAAACAGCTAAATTGGGCAACCAAAATATAGCCAGGTTATTTCTGATGCTGTACAGAAAGACTGGTATCAGAGCCTTTGTAAAGCCTGTACCTGTTTCAATATTTATCAGTGTCTCAGCTGCAACCCAAATTCCCCTCTAAGAAAATGTGCTTTCTCTGCTGGAGCATCTAGAGACAGTGAGGCTACTCAAGCTGTGGAAGGCACCATCCCAGTCACAGGTGAAAGTCCTAAACAGAGGACCTGCACCTCTGGATTGCAGCCACAAAGGCAAGCTGCAGCTGCCTGGAGTCTGCTTCATTCTCAGGCAGCCTGAGAGGGGAGGATGTGGGAGCCAGACAGAGCAGTGTGCTGTGGAACCAGCAGCCCGGGCTTCACCAACACTGTAACATCACTGTCCTACAATCTGATTTTAAAAACCCAAAAAACCAAAAACTTACCCACAAATGTTTTACCTGAGGACTGCCAGAAAGCTTACAAAAGCCCAAAGGCAGCAGTAGTCATGCTGCTTAGTCATTTAGCTGCAAAGGATCACAAAAAATCCAAACAATATCTGGTACATCATTGCTCCCAAGCTACAATTATACATGCCAAGCTTTACCACCAGGAAATAAATGGGGAAAATCCAAATAGACCCCTGATTCCAGTTCTAGTAAGTCATGCCAGAGTTATGATTTCACATTACCTGCTAATCAGTGCTTTGAGAATTCTCTTCCTCATTCTTTACAATATCTCTACATGGAAAGACATACCTTAGGAAAAATATTTTAATAAGTGGAATGCTAATTAAAATCAAGTTTGTGACCTGGAGCAGTAATCTCAGATTTTTACATATTAACTAGGATTACTAGTGGGTAACAGATTAACATTTTTTATTGTTTTATTTTTGGACAAAATGGGGCAAAAACCCCAAAATATTTTACAGAGTGAAAATAATACACCCCTCCACTCCCAAAATAAATTAAATTTTTCTATATATTTATTTTTTGGAGGTTTATCTGGAGATACATGCACCTAAGTGCCTTCTGGGAGTTGCAATATCAGAGCCTCAGGATTAATCCTGACAAGAGAGTGCCCTGCCCATCTCTAACCCCCAACCTTTTATAGTAATCATGGGATTACTACAAAGTCACATCTGGAAAATTTTCTTTGTGCTATATATTGTGATTATATCTCACAGGAGATATAATCCAGCTAAGGAAAGGACCTAGGGAAAAACCAGCAAAATTAGATGCACAAACTCAACTCCTCTGTGGGACCATAGGAGCTGAGCAGATGCAAACATGCTTTGAACTGACCTGCCACATCCTTATGGGGCCAGCTACAGCAAAATATCTTAATTCTATTAAACTCAACATGAAATAGATTTTATTCTCCAATTTTACTTCTTTGTTCTTTCAAATTGTTTCTGCTTTCAATCTTACAGTTTTCCTGCTGAAAAGTATTTTGGTTTTGCTTTGATTCAATGTTT
>JAYDZK010000268.1:52819531-52839864 GCA_034509185.1 Euphonia xanthogaster | reverse complement strand
CAGGAGGAAAGGAATAAAACACACTACCACTTATAGTCAGCAGTAAATGAGTAAAAGAATTCAGAAGGAAGAAATTAAAAGAGTGGTTGGCACCGCTGCTTTTTAAGACTAATGCTAAGGACTGAGCACTGCTGGCATCCCTGCCTCAGCACTCACTGTGCTGTGCTAGGAAGAAAACTGAGAAGACTGGGCACTGCATGCAGCACATCCATTTCCTCAGGAAAGGAAGCAGATTTTGTCATTAATAAAAGCATAGACCACTGGAGGTCTCATCAGCTCTGCTCCATGCCCAGGGTCAGGTCACAGGCAGTGTCCCATCATTCCCTCACACTCTAGACTTGGAGAGGAACGCCCCAAACATTACTTTATTATTCTGGGTACTTAGGGAGGCTGAGGTGTGGAGAGGAAGGGGCAGCAGTTGATTTCCAAGCCCAGACACACAGAGAAGAATTGCAAGCTGAAGCCATCAGTCAGCTAAAGTAGAAATAGAACTTTTTGAATTCCAGGGCCAGAAGATTTGAGGTGTCTCACTGAAAAGTCAAAAAGTTGTAAAGGAGAACCTGCACTGTCAAGTTGGAGAACAGAAGCCAGATGTGGGCTCAGCAGCTGCACCATGACTTGGCCTTCCTACCTGGGTAGGACAGGTATGAGACTGTGATGACCTGTAATGGAATTTAGAGCTTTTGTCATCTTGGTTTGGATAGTTCCGTACATCTTGAGTAATTTTTCATATTAGCAAATTTGCAGGAATATCTTGGAGGGGTTGCATGAAAAACATTAGGGAATTTGGAAACCCTGCAGAAACAAGCCCATTTTTTTTATTTCATAGTTGACATTTGCACTAAGAACAGACTTTAGAAACAAAACCTCTTGCTGATCTCACAGGTTTGCAGATATGTGCATTTTATTTCAGCTGCTTCCTTGTATTCTGGCTTGTTCTTCTGTGAGCAACAAGGTCATGCACTTTTCAAATCTGGATTCCCCTGACGTAAGTCAATCCTGACTACATTCACAAGGGACAGGATATATATTAGTACATGGAACCACAGGTCTTTCTTATCTTTCAAGTGTGTTATCAGTAGTTTCTGGGGTCATCAGCAGTCTTCACTCCTTTATCAACTGCACAGCACCCATCACGTTGCAGTATGCCTGCATTTCCAGGAAGCAACAATTAGTACATCAGTCACTTTTCACTCCAGGTTTGTAAGCAAAGGTGAGCCAGCCACACTGAGGCCTCAGCTGGAATCCATTCTTAAAAAAATTAGTGATATTCAATTTAATCATTGTGCAAATAATAACTTCTGAAATTAAATCAATCTAGTGTTTAATATTCACAAGAACTTATTGACCTTGGCATAAAAGAATGATTATAAGAGGGTTTCCTTAATTTTTGTGTCACAGTGGACATAAAACTGCAGCTCATAAATAATCTGGAGTTCCTTTGTAAACCAATGTAGCTTCATTCTCCCTACAGCTTTAAACAACACAGGGCAGATGGGTTTAGAAAGAACACTTTGAGACCTGGTCAAAATCTGTTTTCTCACTAAGCCATTCATTAAACACACATTTAAGATCAGAATAGCATTTGTTCTCTACACACTCCAGGCCAACCACAGAAACATTGCAGAACAGTGACTGGGAGACAGCACATGCCATTGCTCACCTTTCCAGAGGTTTGTTTCCATCTCATCACCCTAATTTATGTTATTTTGTGGCTTTCAGGCAGAGCAAGTCTGTATGTCACAATACTCACCACTGCTGTTGCTCCACCTACCCTGAATCACCTGTTGGGCCTCAAATATCTTAAGTATCTGCACCATCGCTCTGCACTGAGCCAGTATCTGGGTGCAATTACATTCTCCATGTTTATGGAAGTGAGGCAGAAGTTTTGCACAGCCTGCCCTCTTTGACAGTGAACACTTAGCCTAGAAGACAGAGATAGAAAACTATTCTGGAAATAAACTACAGAGGAGTCATATTGCAAACATGCAAACAGCTCTGGAATCCTGGCAGGAGGAGAAATAAACAGTGAAGAATGAAGGGGACACGGTTAGACAAAGTCAGCATCTTGGGAAGCATTTGGTAAAGTGAGAGACAGATTTCAGCTTAGTAAACAAGCTATAAAGTTCTCCACAGGAAGAGCAGACATACCACCCTGGATTACTGCAATGTCTAAGCCACTTCTCCTTTGTGATGACTTTCTTAGAAAAATCTTGGTTTTCTGCCTATTTGTTTACAGAAAACAGAAGTGGCTGTCGCTTTTGGAATGACAACTTGAAGTCAAATGCTGTAACTTGGCCTAGACACACTCTCTCATGACGAACACACTTCCCACTTGCAGAAATAAAACAAAGCAAAAAAGCATCTGGATGTGCTTTTTTGTTGTTGTTTTTTTTTTTAGATACATTTTTCTGTTTTGAGAATAGTTAAGCTCTATCACTCACAATTCCAAATTGCAGGAGAACTTCATAACAATTGCAGGTTAGAGCAGCAGGAAGGTTAAATCAATAGAAACCTGACTTTGTCAGTGCATTGCAAAAATGACAGGCACGTCTCCCAAAGCTGTATTTTATGCTCCATGTTAATGGGATAGCAGCTGGCTTTGTTACCTTCTGCCCTGGCTTCCTCACAAACAGCATGTGAGCTGCTCATCCCCTCAGCCCTCACAGACATGGCATATCTGCAAAGTGCATAAAAGTGAAATTCCTGTGGAGATTACAGTGAAGAAAGGCATCTGTACCCCATCCCAGCAGCTGCAGGGGGTCTGTGACAGCAGTGCTAGAGGGCCTCTGTTGTGCAAAGGGCAATATTGACATTCACAGATTTGGACAAAAATAAGGTGTTTCTCAGGAGTGGTATTTTTAAACTGATCCCTCACTCTTCTTTCTGTCCAGCCCTTTGACTCACCACAGATACATGATTTGGGCACAAAACAGGCAGACAAATATCCAGAAAGCCAGTGGAGAACAACTACGAAAACTAACTCTGCAACCAAAGGAGAAAGGGGAGAAAAACACCTTCTCATAAATCTCCCTGGCAGAAATAAAGCAACAACCTGTAACTCACACCAGGCCCTAATTCCTTTTTGGGTCAGCACTGGAATGGTCTCCCCAGGGAAGTGGTCACAGCACAAAGTCTGCCAGAACTCAAGAAGAGTTTGGACAATGCTCTAAGGCACATTATGTGATTCCTGGGGTTGTCCAGTGCAGGGCCAGGAGTGGACTCAATAATCCCTGTGGGTTCCTTCCAGCTCAGCATATTCTGACTCTCCGTGTGTGCTCATTTCCACATTTCATCTCAGTCCTTCAGCGCTGTAAGAGTCCACACAGACTCAGAGCACCCAGGGGAGAGAGGAACATCTCTCATGTTTTCCTGCCAGCCCTCTTATTCAGAATGAATGGTTTTAGAGTTGTTCACATATCTCGCCTACATCTGAACACATTCAAGCTTCACAGGTAGGAGAGAGAGAGTTTCTTACAAGAGCATAATTTCAGTCCCTAGGTGGAGGGAATTTGAGGCTGCATGGATGTGCCAAAACCCTCACCTGTCTTCCCAAAAATCAAAAGGCTTCCTTAACAGGAAAAATATTATCCTGAAGTTTATTTTTATAGGAGTTACATCATTTACAGAAGTATTGCAGCACTAGAGGAAACAGTGAAGAGGGGAAAAAGAAAGAGGCCCTTTCTCTGTCTCAACAGAGTTGCTTTGGCACTTTAATTCAAGGAGTAATGTCATAACACTAAAATAAGCCATTCTTTATACCACCACAGAAACTATTGTTTACACCTTAACTCTGACACCAAACACTGAGAGAAGATTCCTCAAGTGAGTTTGAAAATAGTTGATACAGTTAGCTCATTAGCAAATAACTTGCTCATTTTTGTTTCATTATTTATTCACATGGAGACAAATATATTCATATGTTGGCTCAGACATAAAAATGCCAATTGACAAAAGGGAAAAAAATATCTTTAAATGTAAAGTTTGCTAAAATGCTCTTACCAAGAAGTACAAATGTGTGCTGATTATAAATACTCACTGAACAACCTAAAATAAATTTGATATGCTTTAAAAGGGCAATATATTTCCAGCCAATTTTATTCTTTCTGGAAGGCTTTATAATGCATTTATGAAGATATGCTTACAGGCAGGATTAAAGCTCTCCTGCTTGCAAAACTATAATGCAAAATATGCAAATACTGTGGTAAATTAGAGCAGTTGTTGGGTTTTCTCCACCAAGAAAACTGGACTGTGAAGGTTTTTTCCATTCTCCTGCTTGGCTTATTAAACTAAGAAAAAAAGAAAAGCGAAAAAAATCTTTTCCCATAATTTCTGTACCCTAAAATCATCTTTTCTCATGCAACATCTTTCAGAAAAGCTATTGTGTATTTTCTCTGGGGAAAAAAATGCAGGACTTGTCCTACTCTAGAGTGACAAGGAGTGACAAGTATGCCCTGTGAGCAAGCCAAGGCTTGCACTGAGACAGTAAGAAATAAAACAAGTTACATTTAGACATTTGACACAGATACTGATCACCAGAAAGAGCATTTACTGAATTAAATTGAAACCCATGAATAATTCACCAGTGTCAGCTGATGACAAACAGAAGTGGCAGAATATTTGATGATCAATAATTATTTCTGAGATTTTAGGAAGTGTGGCACCTTATAACTGAACAATTTAATTAAACACTAAATGTGACTTTAATTGCATATGCTGTATCAATCCTCTTTTCCTTTTGAATTTCATGCAGATGCTAAAAATTGTTCATCAATGCTCAAGCAAATTCATTTCTCACCACGAATTACAAAACTGGTTCTCTAATAAAGTTTTCCAATATGACATTTTGTGCTACACTCCTGCTCTCATTAAACTGCTAATAGCCTTCAAATTATAAGTTTATTGGAAGCCATAGCTGTAGGTTCACTGACTTCACATTTGAATCTCATCTGCTGCTGAGGTTTACAAGTGGCAGTGCTAAGACTGATGACCTTGTGTCCAGCACCACATTACTCCAACAGTAGATAAAATTTCCAGCAGTCAGAGCCACAACACCTGCCCAAGTTGTCAGTCTCAAAAACATTCTTCAGAAACGAAGCAGATCCATATACTTATTTACAGAGTTGTTCTATGGAAAGAGTTTCCTCCTATAATATCTCCTTTAAAAATGTGATATCACTGAACAAATCACACAAAGTCACTGACTTCTTTTACTGGGTCTGCTGGCTCTGTGCCATCTGCTTGGAATGCAGAAATGCAGCGTGTTTTTTCCAAACAGGGTAAACAAAAGGGATTCATTCAGCTCTGCATCAGAGCCACAGCTTCTCCACTCTGGATTCCAACAGCTTTTGGGTTTTAAATATCATGCAGGATGAGGATATTGGTACTTTCAGGATATTCTCCTGAAACACTGTGGGATGGTTTCTGATCTCTTTCACTTCAAAGTCTTTTTCTTGCTAGTTGTTCTAGTTTTGTTTGTTGGGGTTTTTCCTACCATTACTCCAAGTTACATAAAACCTCTTCAGGCTGCTGTGAGGGGTTATTTTTCCTCCTGAAAACACTCCATACAAGGAGTCTCCATAAACAGGTTTTCCACACCATCTTCACAGCTTTTATCAACCCCCTTTATCAGACATCAGCAGACTAACCCAGAATCTTTGTTTGCATCCTCTTTGAACCTGTATTTTCTACATCAAGATTCAGAAGGAAGCACCAAAAGAGAAGTTTCCTTTGTCTCGACAGCCCTAAACAAAACCAACTGAGATTTAAAAAAAAAAAAAAACCAAAACTAAAAGCAAAACAAAAAAACCTGTTTGGGCTTCCATTAGAGCTCTTGGCATGCAGGTGCCAATTCCATCTCCATGATCCAGTGGTTTTAAACACATGTAACCCTGGAATACGTGGACCATTTCAAATAAATTTTTCATTAAAAACTTGTCATTCACTGACATCTCCTTTCATGACTATGTTAGTTTGTAATAATTTTCAGCCAAGAACTGACATTAGCCTTTGACTGAGTCTTGCTGCAAACTCTCAATCTGATCCATGGTGTTTTCTGAAACAGACAGAAATAAAATGTCAGTTCACACTTGTACAAGCATACAATTCCATCACTTCTCTGTGCATGGTAGCTGAGGTGCTGGTGAGACCTTTCTAACTTACTCTACTGGTAAGTAGAGTAATGTACTCTAATGGCCCTTGGAGTTACCACAAATTAAATTTTTACAGGACTGAGACACCTTTTCTTATTAATCAAACAATCCAGTTAGTTGGCATATTAAAGTAAATAATGCCAACTCAAAGCTGCAAAGAAAGCCTACAAATCACAGAAACTTTTTAACAGAGTCTTTTCACGTTAAAAAGATATTCCAGTCTGGTCTCAGCTTCCATAAGTAGAACAGCACCTACAGTTCATTTTCTATTTGTCAGGGCAACTCATGTAAATTATGTTTTGTGTGTTCCTGAAACAAAGTTGATATATTGTAAACCATTAGTTGTGTCCTGGTAGAAATAATTCCTTATAGCTACAGTGCCACATGCTATCCCCACTGCAAGAGAGCTGTGGTGATTGATATGAAAGCCCCCCCAGCATTAGATATCCTGATGTTGAAATAGCAGACTAAAGACACAAAAAAACAGCATTCAGAGGGGTGCTTTCCGTGTGTATTCCACACTGCCATTCAAACTCTACTAATTTTTCATGAGATTTTATTTTTTCTTCTCAGTTAATTTTGCTCTAACCTTGCCCACAGCCCTTCTTTGCCTGCTTTCCTAAAGTGTTCTGTCTGCTCAACCTTCACTGACAAAACTGTTCTCCAAAGCACAGGCTGTTACAGAGCAGTCATGGAGCAAGAATTATAAATGCAAACATTTTGCCCCAAGAGCCTCCCGTATGCCAGGCTGGGAACAGCCCCAGTCTGAAGGGCAAGGGCTCCAGAGCCATGTGGTGAAAATCACTTTGTACAGCCCAGAGTGGGCAGGCTCTGCCAATTAGCAGTAGGAGGGGTGTTTCATCCAATTTGCTCCCAAGGTAAATCCTGCCTGCAGTCAGCATTATGCTCATTTGGTCTCAGCAGACATTTGATCTGCCTAATCAAAAGAATCCATTTTCTGCTACCCAAAGAAGGAATAATGCAGTACACTCCAGGAAGGAAAAAAAATGCAACAGTTTTAGACAAACATACTGTCAAATCATACTTGAATAATTATGGCTCCAGTGGCACTTGTGTCTGGAAAAGAAAGAGTTCAATCAGTTAACATGCAACTCCTTACAGACAGGAGAATAAGGGGCTAGCAACCATGGATTTTGAATAATATTGTTGAGTTCATTGTTCAGAACAGAAAATAACATAGGCATACAAAGTTTCAGTTAGGAATATCTTTTCAGAAGTTTCATTTTTAACTGCTAGACATCACTTGAGTTTATCTGGACATCACAGCCTAATCTGGCTTAATGCCTCTGGTCTCTGGCTCACATATTTCAAGCCAACATTTGGAATAGTCTTCAGAGTTCTGCAATATTGGTTTAATTCAAGGCTTGTGACACCTTTGTGTAATTTTTAGATATTACTCTGTTACCCCTGTAACTTGGAGGTTTCTTTAGCATTGTGTAGCACAGTGGAGAAGTAAAATCAGGAATTGGAGTATATTGCAATTAATACCTGAATCCATCCTCAGCTTCAGAATAAGAACACACAAAAGCAATAATTAAAACTGCTCTGCAAACAGCCTATCATTCTGGAGGAGCCTTCAGAGGTATTGCTCCATATCCTTGTGTCATGCCACCAATTACTGTAAATCCTTCTTGGCAGGCCTTCCAAAGAGTATACATGTATTAGATGACCAGACAAATAAATATTGTCTCACAAACCTTAAGCAAAGCCACAAGAACACTCCCTTTCAGACTAAGCTTTACACAAAATGAGATTTTAAAAGTCCTGTGATATTTTCTCTTCGGCTGTTGCTCACTTTTTTCATTCAGCAGTATGTACCAACCAGCTAAACTCACCACCTGGTGATGTTCCCATGCCAGGAACAGCCACAGACAATGCAAGCGTTGTGAGAAACACAGTGATAGGCTGTGATGGCTGGGAGGCTCTGGCCTCTATCAGCACAAGGCAGAGAATGTTTAGAACATATCAGCAAGCACCAGAGAATTAGTAATGTTTGTAAAAACTCGGGTTATTATATTTAGTGTCCACATGGCCTAATATCAAAATCATATTAGTCTTTGCTTTTTTAGGTACTTCCTTAAAAAACTATTATAATGACAGTTCTTCAGCTGAAGGTATTTGTCCATCAATATTCCAGCAGAAAGTTCCTTTGCTTGAGTCACTGTTCTGGTCCCAACAATTGCTAGGATAAGATGTAATTTCTTTGGGAAAGTGACCTGGCTGCCACCTAACAGGCTGAACAAAGTTACATCAGATGCACAGCTAACGAAAACCACACAATTTCTAATCAGACCTCAACAACAGCTCCCACAATAAGGGCAAGCAACTTCCACAGCTAAAAGGCTTTTCTTCTGCTGCATTTCCAGGTTGTGAGCACTTGTCAAAAAGAAAAAGGGAGCAGAAGTCATTCCCTATGGCATGTCTCAGGGAAACTTGAATATGGGGATCACCATCTTTGACTCTGTAGGAAGAACATTTAACTTTTCAGCACTGAATCAGCTCCTTGTAGTCTCAGCCTATCCAAAACAGAGTGGAGCTCTCTTGCACCACGCTCTAGGCATGTTCTGGATGCGTTACAGAACAAAAATGCTGTTATGCAATCAAATCCCATCTTAAGACATACACATTCCTGAGCACATATAGTTAATCTTATGGAGCAATTTGATTCTTTTAATCTGTTTGTATTCTAACTCATCTGCTCTTTTTTCCTTTGTATATACTTTGTGCTTTTGTGTCGCCTTTGTTAGTATAATCATAATAAATTATTAACATTCATTTAACTCAGTGATTATTTCTCTTTTGTAACTAGTTTGTAGCTCCTGTTTTCTTCTTTGGATGATGATACATGATTCTTACCTTTTAGAATTATTGCCACTTATTTAGCACCTCTGTATGAACCAGCTCTTCCCAAGTTTACTCAGGCAAAGTTCTCCCTAAGTAATTCTGCTCTAATCTAGATCCCAGAAAACAGGGTGTTCCTCTAAGGATCTCCCATAAAGAGTGAGGAAATTCTGCCTGAAGTCCTCACCCGAATGGGCTGATTGCAGAAGGATTAAAAAATTACCTATAATGACCCTGCAAAACAAAAGGTAAATTAAAGTTACTTTTTTTTCCCCTCCACAGCTTCTCTATAATAGGAAAAATTTTTCTCTGGGAATTAGAATTTGCTTTTTGTCTCCACTGAAAAATTTGCAAGCATTATATTGGTCTTGGGAAAAAAAAAAAATAACCAACACATTACTGAGGTCAGTGTGGAACACTGACACCAAGGATGGATGTGACAGGGAGCCAACATGCCCAGTTTAACCAAAGCAGGTGAAAAGCAGAGCTCAGTTTTTATCTAAGGTACATGGAAAAAACTCCAGAGGCCACTCAGTCAAGGTTCTTCAGTCCTCAATATTTGTTCTAATTTTAGATACTTGGCACAATGCAAGGGGAGACTCAGCTGTCTTCCTCTGTTCAATACATAGTTAAATGCAACACATTTTAGAAGTTTTATTTTGCTTTTTATCAGAAACTCCAGAACTGCTACTCATAAAACAAGTTTCTCAAAATTTTAGGTTTCAGCCAATGCAAGGATATTACAAATAACACACCCAACCTATTTAGCTGGGATTTTTATGGCATCCATTAAGGAGCTCCATCTAAATACTGACTATAAAGCTGAGACAGTCTGCAGCAGCTCTTCACTCTGCTGTGATGGTGCACCAAGAAAGGGGGAGAGAGCTCTGCCTTCCCATGGGGCAGCTGAGAGCCACTCTGTCTCAGCAAAAAACATCCTGCTGGTCTACAGGGAATAAATCTATTACTGCTGTCTGTTTCCATCTTCAAGACAAGAGTCTGGAGAAAACATTCACATTAAGCATGATTTTTTTTTTTCAAGACTGATAATAAACAGAAAGCTTCACATTCCAAGGCTTAACCTATGAACTGACAGAAGCTGAGCTCTTTTATTGTGAGATTTCTCGTGTATTTTCAATCCATCTGGTACTGCCCAGAATATTAGACTAAATGGGCAATTAATCTAATCCAATACAGCAATTCCTAAATGTTTCTTTGCCTCTAAACACACAAAAATATAGAAATATAAACAGTGTTCTAAACATTTGAATCTGATGTACTGAAGGTCACTGAACAGCACACAAGGCTCCCTCCCTCTCCAATCCACAGAAAAGTGTGCTTTGTGTCCCCATGATTAATTTCTATTTAATAACTAAGCTTCTAGATAGCTCATTACTTAGAAAAGAATTAAATACTCATGACTATGGGGTTTAAATTGGTCTTTTCAATAGATAAAACTATTGAAATAGGACAGTAAAATATCCTGATTTCAAGAGCAAGACACATAACTCAGAGTTCAAGTAGTAAAGCAATTAATCTTCAACAGAACAGCACATGGTAGCTCTGAAAACAAAGCTTTAAATTCTGACAATCATCCTAAAATATTTAACACTGAATCTCTTCTGAGACTTCTGTTAGAACTCAATAGAAAAGCCCCATCGTCTGCTCACAAAATAAATGCAAATCCTTACAAGGCTGGATAACCATAATATGGCTCCAGGCATACCTTTGGTTCTTTCTTACTATCAGCTCCTGTGAGAATCACCATATTCCCCCATGCTCAGGGAAAGCTCTTTAAATGCCTGCTTTTTCCATTCTCTTCCAACACAGTCATTTTTAAACATCACCTCATTTTCCTCCCCCATTTAACACTTCCATTAATGACTAAGAGCAAGAGTTCACATTTCAGTGCATTAGTCCAGCTCTCATCTTGTGATTTTCACATTGTTCTATAGTTTATAAAAACTACACAGCAAGCTAAATAAATAAATAAATTAACACTGTACCCTGCCAAGGTAAATTCAGAAAGAATTATTTACAGTCAATTTTTAAAAGGGATTACCTCACTTATGACTGATGCCTACACGAGTGCTGTCAAGAACAGACCCCTTGTGTTTCACTGTCACGGTCACACTGAGCACACATCCAAGGTGGCAGCACGTGGCAGCCTTTTTCTGATCCCCCAATTTACAACACACACACATGTTGGTGACAAATTAACCTTCATTTTGAAAATTGCTACAATCTCCAAAAGGCCAAAATGAGGAACACCAAATTTAGCTTCCTTCTCACTGACCCAGTACAACACCCAGACTTTTTGTGTGCCCTCAATTTCTTTCTTATGTTTTTGGAATCACCTTTGGGACATGTGTTTCCTTATAGAGGTACAATGACCAGCACAATGGCTTTATCCCAGTGGTGACCTCCAAGGAGGATGTGACCTCCTTGTGTCCTGAAGTTTCAGGACAAAACACTGAAGAGGTAAAGAGCATTTCTCAGGTCAAACTAAGAAACAAATTCTCAGCCTTAAGGAAAAGCAAATTATTTTTATGGATTATGCTAATTCAGACCAGGAAAGAGGCCAACTATTTTTTTTTCTTAAAGGTAGGAGGCATAATATATGTAATACTTAACTCCTATTATTTCTTACATGAACTCACTTCAGCCCGTTACATAATTTGCCCCAGCTAGAGGTTCTAAAAAAATGCACAGTGGTATCTTAAATTTCATCTCAGTCCCATCCTTAGAGAAATGAAATAAAATTATTCATCCCTCCTTCATTAGCTGTGCTTTCTTACTCTTTGTGTTGATTCCCATGAACTCTTCTCACCTCCTGTTTTGTCACCTCTTTCTTAAAAAACAGCCCCAAAAGGAATATTCCACACTCTCTGCTACATCACATAATACAGTACATACTCCTTCAGCTGATGACTCAAATTTCTGCCCAAGAAAAATATATTAGACTTGGACTTGTCAGATGGCATTCTTGAGAAATTAGATTTGCAAATACTTCTTCAATTGTGATTAAACGGACAATAAATCTAACACTAAACCATAGGGCACTGTTGCAGGAATGAAACTTAGACATTTTCCTTTCTTTTATTTGCATAAAGGTATTGCTTCTTGGCTTGTATGCCCTTGTA
Organism: Euphonia xanthogaster; assembly: GCA_034509185.1. Taxonomy (NCBI): domain Eukaryota; kingdom Metazoa; phylum Chordata; class Aves; order Passeriformes; family Fringillidae; genus Euphonia; species Euphonia xanthogaster. The sequence continues at coordinate 52,827,707 of JAYDZK010000268.1, read as the reverse complement.
TATGTTTGTGAGAGGGGAACTCATCTCTGCAGTAATCAAGCAGCATGTCCAGTCAATCACACATTACTGCTGTAAATCAAATAAAAAATGGTTTCTTGCTTAAAACAGAAAAAAGGTCAGAACCCAACAGAAGAGGAAAAAAACTGAGAGGAGATAGAGGAATCACTCAGAAATGAGTGTGCAGTTATAAAACAGCTCTTTTCTTTCTGTGAGGCTGTATTATCATTTGTGAAGGTTCAAGTGGCCCATTACTATTAAGAAAAAGAGTCTTGAAATGCTGAGGAGCTGAATAATTTTAGTAGGTAGTTTATTTCTCTGAAAACTTCAGAAATACTTTATTATATACTATCCATTTTGAGTTCAGTTTAATGTTTTCCAGCCATCCAATGGTAAGAAAGCTACATGGCTCTTGATACCTCTGAAACCCATTTATGTGAATATTTGGCAGTTGGGGAAATTTGGGCATCACCAGCTGAGAGCTGCTCTGGAAGGAGCCAGAGTTGGAAGTGTGTTTATCAAATTGTCTTTTTTTTTCCCCCACTGTCTTACAATTATTTATATTCTTCTTGCCACGCCTGCAGAAGACCTTTGAAATAAAACTATGTCTCAAACAGTCTCCTTTCATTAACTGTCTCCAGACAAATCAATATATTGTGTGAGAGATGTGGGCAGCATCTTTCAAGAGAAAAAAATTGCCACTGTAACTTAGAACATGCAATTAGTCATGCAAAAATGAAATGCTCTGGAAATAGGGTCTGCTTTATAAATGCTTCATTGTCAAGAGTAGATGGTACTTCAAAATGCTGGTGGAGTAATAAGTTTTTGTTTGTCAACATAATATTCCCATATGTAATTAGAAAATTGTGTGCAAGCTGACCACTTTACTTTGCTCTATTAAGGACATGAACCACTAGCATTAAAAATACCACGACAGAATATCCCCTCTTAGCTACAGAATGAAGAATAACTCCAGTCCCTAAGCTGTTTTCACTGCTTATCTCTGACATATGTCATCTGTGCCCTTTAACTGAAGTCATTTTTTCCCAAATAACAGAAAAAAAAAGTAATTTTAAAAAAATTAAGAAAGGAGGGTCAATTATTCAAACATCTTCCTGTGTTTATAGGGTAAACACAAAGAATCAGCTTAATTGCATCTAAAAACACTTGGAATGAGGGCTAGGAAAACTTTCCACCACTAAAGCTCACAACACACTAGAGTAAGGTTGCCAAGAGAGGTCATATAATCTCCTATAGTGCCCTTACACATGGCTGAAGATTTTGACAGCTCCAGAAGAGACACACATTGTGTCAGTGCAGAGCAGTGGATTTCTCAAAGTCCTTTCCAGCCTGACATTTCCATTATTCTCTGCTTATGTGCACCCTGGCTCTGTAAGGACATTGCTGGGCTGCTGCATTTGTACAGATGAAGCTGACAGGGCTTGGCATAAGTGTAGGGTGCTGTCAAAATACTAATGCATGCTGAACCAGAGCTTTTCTTTAACACTCCATGGTTTTTTATCACTGAGACATGGATGAAGTCTCTGCACACTTCAGTTTCCTGAGGTCATTACAGCATCATTTTTATTAACTGGTCAGTGCTGCTTGGTTTTTTACAGCTGCAAAAATGACCTTCCTGAGTAATATGAAATGCAGTTTTCATTCCTGGTGAGCACAGCTGCATAGGAAGAGGGGTGTAAAAGAAGTTATTTATTTTACTAAAACAAGGGAAAATTAGGTATTTGTGGTAGCTGTCATTTAAACAGCAAACTATAGCAAATGTTGGGAGAGATTAAAAAGAACAAAACAGATATAGTGCAATCTACCTTCACGTGGTCAAACTAAGTATCATGCTGGTTAGTACTTCTTCATCCTCTCTCAAATCAAAAATCTCTCCACAACTAACATGACCCAATCTGGAGATACATAAAAACATAGGAAAACCATACTTGGAACAGAAGTGTTGACATTTTTAGCCATATTTTAGGCCTCCACAAACTGATGTGAGTATCCAGTTTGCCTGTTCTTTTATTTTTAACTACATTCATAAACTAAACTGATGCCCTTAGGGAGATCTCCATAGCTGGCCCACCTAATACTATTCCTGGTCAATATAGCATGACTGTTCCCTTCAATCCATACTCCCTAGTTTGCTCCATTACCCAAGAAATCACATTTTTCCACTAGCCTGAGATAAAAATCAGGTAGCAGTCATGAGATCTGATGGAAAAATATATTTTCCATAACCAGTCTTTTATGCTCAAGAAATAAAAGATATCGCTTCTTTATTGTGTACACAAAACATGAAGGGCCAGGGCAGACAAATTAAAGTGTTTCCAAGAGACACAAAAATGGAAAAACTTTCAAGCATTTCAGAATCTGCAGGGTGAGTACCAGGAGCATAATTTCCCATTTGAAATAAAATAATTTCAAGTTTGAAGTTACAAAGTGTTTGTTTCTTTTTCTTTCTTCCCTGAACAATGTCTGCCAACAGACATGGACAGCAGGGCCATCAGGGAAACTTCTTTTCAAGTAGCCAATCTTTTATCTCTAATCACTACTGAAACATGGTTTGGTACTTAACACATCACACGACTGTTCTGGGCTTGCTTTATTTCCCTCTACTGACAGCTCATATGAGCAGGATTTCACTTGACTAGAAATCCTGCCAATTTTAATCATGCAAAAAGACCTAGGCAAACATGACAGGCATTAAGAAGAAAACAAAACTTCTTCAAAGATGCTAGGATCAGAATCATTTTCATAGAGTAAGACATAAAAATCCATAAAGCTTCTGGTTTATTAAAGTCTAACAAAAGATGGATACACCTGAACTCAATTTCAGACCATCCATGACCCAGCATTACAGGTTCCTTTTCTTCCCTCTCACCACAGCACATGCTATTTCTTTCACTTACTGCAAAACATATGTTAAACAATCTCTGATGGCTGCTGTTTCTGAACACTCACACAAAGGATTACAAATACTCATAGACCAAAATCGGGCTGCTTGTACCACAGGGTTTACACATACAAGAATAAACATCATCCCACGCTGTATTATTTCCTTAATCACATGAGAGAACAGCAAAAAGACTGGACAAAGCTTTATCTCTAAAATAAAGAGAAACAAACAGATTCTTTTGCCAATATGGACAAAGGCTCAGGAAATTTCCAAGAGAAACAGATTAAATTCTTCCCTCAAAAAGGGGTGTAATATGCTCTGCTCCTCACTTGGGATAAAAAAAAACATTTCTGTGTGACATTTAAATTCAGTGGGCTTGGTACTTCTTTAATTTCAGAAAATAGAAACAAATTATTCTTTATATGAAGCCTTTTCTTCCCTTAATACTGAGAGAGTTCTTCTCTCCCTCTTAATTGTGTCTAATTTTTGATGAGCGTGTCCCTGCTACTCATTCTTGGTTTGGTTTGCTGCCTCAAATTTTAGCAAATTTTACCCCTTTTTTTGACAGAGCCACATTTCACCTCTTCTGTCTCTCTACAGACCAAAAAAATCCAACAATAAACAAGCAAGCTTTATTTTGCTTTTCCAAATAAAACAAGTATCAGCTGCTTCCTCATTCTCCAGCTCTGTCCCAGCTCAGCAGGGAACCAGCCCCCTGCATACCTACACACCACTGTCAGTATATTTGGAAAACCCTTGACCTCAGGTTAGAATGTACTGCACAGCTCTCCATGCTCAGTACTCATATTTACTCTCAATTGTCTTTAAAACAGATTTGTTTATACAGCCAGCTGTGTGTTGGAAGCTGCACAGTTGTTGCTTGTATCCTGCCTTGAGCTGTTTTTCCCACAAAGGTTTCTGCTGCCCCTTTGCTTATTCCCTGCAACTGGGATCAACATCAGCTGCAGTCCCTCTGACCACCCCTCCACTCTTGTGCTGTAAACTGATGAATTCTAATCAAGATATCTCAGGGCATTTTACAGTCTCTCAAAGTCACTTTTGTGTTGCTTCATCTACTGCCCTCTCTTAACAAGTATTTCAAATTGGATGACAGCTCTAGAAGGTTTTACTCAGATGCAAGTAGTACCCATTTTCCAGCCTTATTAAATCATAAAGCACTTGATTCATTTCCAGGGATTAGGTCCAAAATATCCTCTGGCTATATTGACCATTCAACAAATTGCATTATGAAAGCAGCACTACACCAGAGTAACTCTAAAAGCCTTCTTTCCTTGGATTTTGCATGGTTATTATTACAATCAATATTGGAACAATTCAAATCCCTCATGATCAATCCCCAAGGCTTCTTTAAGGTACTTTTGTTATAGGTACAAACATTACACCAATATTTTTTGAACCACCCTCAGGGTCCATAGCAACAACCTGCCTTTTCATCAACTTCTTTCCATACTGCCTCTGGTTTATGGGACATATCACACATCCCTTGGGAAATTCTTTGCCATCTTTCAGTATTAATTCTTGCTACAGTCAGTTTTGTTTTCTAAATCTCAAAGCTCTAGAGCTTTCCTGGATGTTTGGCTTGATATCACACCCTTGAAAATGATAGTTCATTCAAATCATGTGGGAGAAAAGCTTTTAAACATCAAAAGCAACAAACAAAATTCAGTGCTGTATTAAATATTTCAGAACATTTTAATTCTGAAAATAAAATGCCTTTCACCCACCAAAAAGATGTCTAAGTCTGACTCTAATCGGGAGTCTGGCATTTCATTTCCTTACTTGGGTAAATTCACAATTCTAGCAGGAAGAAAATCTCTGGTCTCTCAGCCACTAACTTAGGAGAAAAATTCCATCTCCTCACGTGGAGAAATGCTGCTTTTAGTATCGGTTTCTACAACACTAGACCATAAAATACATCCTGTCATTCAATTCTGTACCTTGATGTTGGTCTACAGTATTGCCTCCACCACATCCCCCAAACTGAGGTTAAAATTAACCTGCCTACTGCAGGGGTTAAACCAGTTAAAATCCAATGGAATTTCTATTTGATGCACTCAATAGTGTGACAAATCGAGGGAAAAGGCAGGGGCACATGAAAGGTGCACTAATTTCAATCAAGTCTTTCCAAGTGTGTGAATGCCAGAGAATGATTGGATCTCAGATTTCATCATATGTGTGAATATTGCTTTATTGTGAACATTTACATTAGTACTTTAATCCCTTTAGGAAAAGAATACTGGAAATTGGTTTCAAAATGTTCCCTTCATTAAATGTGCTTCAATTTCTTTTGAAATAAAGGCACAGTCTGAGGTAGTGAGAACCTCACAGATGAACTCCTGGAAACATTAGGTAAGGACCTCTCAACCCGTAAAAGGAATGAAATTGTGCTGCACATTTCCCAGCTGAATAGTTTGCAAAATATTAACATCATTTGAGGGAATAGAATTTTAAGTAAAGGCTGTCAATGTGTATCACATGTTTAAAGGAAATCAGAGACAAAATGAAGAGCTTAAAATGTGTGAGGAAGCCACATCCTCACGCAACCACTCATGTTTTTTCTAAGCTCTCTTTTCTGCCCATTATGGCAGTTTATTCACAGTATTTCACTGTGCTGGGAGACAGAATAATGTTGTACCACCATGAGGAGTCTCAGGTTTGTGATTCAGCTGATGCCTCAAGTTTTACCTTTTATATATCTTCAGATTCTGTGCTGCTTTAGTGTGTGGGTCTGGGCTTCACATGAGGGCATGGTGAGCTCTCTTCACAGAGTCGGGAGACAAAACAATTCCTTCTGGTGACCAAGGACAAATGATCCAGATCTCAGGCCCAAGAGCATAAACAATGGTGAACTGAAGAGAGAAAACAAGGATGGGACTTCATGGGCTAGAGCTGTAAATGGACAATTAACTCCAATATGCAAACGGACCAGAACTTATTTAAATATGAGACCCCCGTGACCGGTCGTGCATTTGTGACCATTTTGGGCTCACCTGAGGTGAACCTGGGGTGTAGCCCTGGCTGGGCTCCTGTACTGCCCAAGGTGGATCTATTGAGGCCTCCTAATAAACACCTACTTTATTCTTTAGCTCTGTCTAGTCTCTGTCCTAGGTCAGCCTTCACAAGGCACCACAGCAAGGGCCCACCTCAGATAAGATCTCCTAAGATTGTCATAAGTCTTAATTTTGTGTATCTCATCCACTCGGTATGTCTCACATTGGCAAAAGAGATGTGGAAACGTCAGAGACCAGCAGGCACCTGCACGGGGTACAAGATCAGATGTTAAGTGCACAGTTCCCTTCTGGAAATAATGCTTTGGAGGAAACTCTTGTGGAAAGCAGAATTTTATCCAGCAGCATTTGTTTTGAATTCATTCATGCTTTTCTGAGTCCTGTGATGTGTTAAAAGCAGTTAATGTGGCCTGGTCCATGCTAAGTAACCTGCTTTTGTCTCTGTCCTCAATCTTCCCCAAACCACATAAACAGCCAACTATCAGATTATTAGAAAAATCTGTGGTTTCAACCTTAAATTCAAATTTTCTCAGATCTGCTGTACACAGCAAACACACAGGTAGGGACTGCTCTAAATTAGTCACAATCTATGATAATGATGATATGGTTCTAGTCCCTTCCCTGAAATTGCCATTGACTCTCCTGGATGCCAGGACATTTTGGGGTGCCTCACACTCTTTCCAGTTCTCTCAAAAACTAAACAAAGGAAACTTTCCCTGAAGTTGGTCTGTTCTGTGAATTTATACACAGATTATTTCAATGGATTCACACTTTTGAAACAGAAGACTTTGCCTAAAATTTCCAAACCCACCTGAAGGCAAAATGTTTTAGACACTTAAAGTTTCTTCTGTAACTACAAATTAAAGATAAACATCTGACGGAAACACTTAGCTTTTTTATTCATCAGTGTAGCACACTGAATTAAAAGCATGATAATACTGAAGAAATTACATAAGTAAGGCATATTTTTTAGAAGAAATATTCTTTTGTTCTCTCTACTCAGATTTCCAATAATGTTTTCTTTCTGTGCAAAGCACTTATGCATTATTAGAATATCAGAATTAATTTTAAAAAGATATTCAACAAAAATGTATATCAGACCCACACAGAAAAGCTACAGAAAAAACTTTAGTACTAATCTATGAATGAGATGAAACAGGGCAGTAGAAGATTAATGTACAAAGAAGAGTATTTGGTAGAGTCTTCAAAAAATGGATATTACAGAAGCAACACTAAAAGTAACAGCACACAGGCAGCCTTAAAATCCTCCAGCTTCGCTGCTGCGGGAATATTTTGGAAACAGGGAAGTAGGAGTATACTTACACTAGTAACTGCCACCATACTGGTGGCCTGATACCCCTGAAATGAGAGGGAATTTATAACCTATTGGAAGCTTCCCATGTCTCTGCTGCCTTTTTGCTGAGATTAAACAGGGCGTGTCATCCCTGCTCAGAATATCCACAACTTGAAATCCAGGAAGATTAAAAACCTTCTGCTGACCAATTTCACTGTATGACACTTATAATCAGAATTATATTGATAACAAAAGCAGAAATAATACGATCAAAACTAAATGAGGTCTTCCCTGAGCTTACTCCTAATCTACCCTCTGGTATCAGTAGTATAAAAAAAGAAAAGTCACAGAAAAAGTTAGTTTTCTGTGGGTGGAGCCAACACAAACTAGAAACACATGCTATATATTCTCCTTGGTGAGTGATTTTTCCACATTTCAGTTGAGAAAAGGAAAATTATAGATTAGTCTTCACCTGCAAAGATACAATGGCTGAGAGAAAGAGCAGCAAACATTCCTTTGGACCAAATTCTCATTAGGAGGGGACTGCACAAAGCTATATGCAGAAATTCCATTTAGGTTGGCAAAGCATAACTTCAATACAACCTAAATGCAGAAGTGCACAGGAAAACATTTGAACACTTTCTCATGTTCTAGCAGAACATGTGGTTGAAGTTAAGCATTTGCTTTTGTTCTTTCCCCAACTACAAAGCAATGAACAGACAATCTTCTGTCTTCATGTGTTCTAAGTAAGGAACAGAAAACTATTCCATCTATGACAACTGATTCTATATACCAAATAACTCTAGGAGGTATCCCACTGCAGGGCTGCAACTCTTTAAAATACTGATCCTAAAATCTGCAACATAGCCTGTTGAATATCAGCCACGGAGGCCCTGCTTCTAGCCGGATAGCTGGGCTCCTGGAGGGTCAGGGTGTCCCAGGGAGCAGGCA
>JAYDZK010000268.1:52791596-52819431 GCA_034509185.1 Euphonia xanthogaster | reverse complement strand
GTTTCTATGACTCAGCATTTCCTTGTCTCTAAGCCTCCGCCCGCCACGGGGCTTTAGCTAGCCCCGTGTCTGCCACAATAGCCATGTAACCACACTGGCTGCAACTAACAAGAAACCAATTTAACAAAAACTCTCCCAGAAAATCCACAGCAAAGAAGGCATTATTTTAAAAGTGCTTCATATGAATTGATTGTATTTTATTTATTCAGTATTGCTTTTTAGTGCCAGAAGTCCAGCATTAACTCAAGAATGCCTGGGTCTGTGCTTACACAGACACCCAGTCAAACAATTAGGAACCTAACCATTAAAGAGTTTAAGACAGAAAACAGATGTTCCAGCCAATTTTGTCAGAGCTGGGAGCATCTGAAGAGAGAAGTCTGGATTGTTTTGCTTGCTTATTTCTGCAGATCCAGAGATCATTGTCGTTACTGTGTTTTGAAGCAGTGATTTCTGAATGATGATGCTGGCAGAACTACAAACAAAGACTTACACTAATCCAATCTGGATGTCACTAACACAGTCACTAAGACTGTCTTCAGATTTCCACAGGTCAAGCAGGATTTAAACTCTGCTCCATTAAGAAGACAGAAGGACACCATTCTTGGGCTTTAAAAAGTGTCTTTGCCTAAAATGGCACCCAAATCCAGAGTGGATAACAATGTTTGTCCTGCAACAGGAGCTCACAGAAATAATTCATGTACATTGTACTGCCAACCATCAAATTGCTTTCAAACCATCAAAAGCTTATCTTACATCAAGCATTTGCAAAACTTTGCTAACCCAGAACTGCCTCTCCAGGGCTTGTCCATGTATATAAACTTTTGTTGTAACTGATAGCACACTCTCAAAGAACAATAAGCAATATATTAGTAATGAACTATAACTTCAAACACTCTCCTCCAAGATATTGGACAAGCGGATTGAGGGTTGATTCAAACCTCTAGGTCCAAAACACAGGTATTTGGTCTTTGGTTGTAGATCCAAGCAGGAAAGGTAATTTAAAAAATTATACCTTTAATTTTGATATTACCTAGAGCAGCTTCAGGAACTGCTGAATTCCCAAAAAAGTTCTCTAATTACAGAAAAGCTTACAAGACAGCTGGGAACAAGCAGCTTCCCATTTGTCCATCCCAGATATAAAGCTCATGTGTGCTCCAGCCTTACTGGAAGAGGCAAGAAGTATTAAAAAAAAAATTGCTAGAGACAAAAAAAAAAAAAAAAACAAACAAACAAACCACACAAAAAAAAAAAAAACCCACCAGAAACAAGAAGACATCAAAGTCCTCCACTGCTGAGGCTAGAGAAACAATGGCCCATGGAACACACTACATATCATGCCTACATGACTAGAGGAAAAATCCACATGCACACACTGAGTGCTTTCAAGTCAAGCTGTCCAGATGTTTCTGCACAGCTGCATGTTAGTAATGTTCTGTGGGCAGTGTGCAACAGACCAAACAAGCCTGTCTTGCTGTGCAGAACACCTGCAGGAAAATGAAAGCACAACCATAACTCAGAAAAGCTAAAATTAACTTCTGCTGTTCATGCTTTATAACTAAAGCTCAAAGTGCATGAAAGAAAAGGAAAGGGTAACCCAGATGAAGACAGCTAAAAAAAAGAGAAAAATATATCCTTGCATTGGTTTTCAATTTGCATTGTAATTATGATGGGTTTTTTTTTTTTTCCCCATTTCTCTCAGCAACCCATATTCACATTCTCTTTCCCTCCTCTTTTTGTTCTGCATGTTGCTGATTTATGTGCCTTCACAGAGGAACTTAATCATTTGGAAAACTTCAAATCAAAAAAACTCTAAAAAATGAAGTACACAGGCTGGAATAATAATGAATAGCTCTGCTCAAAGCTCTGACCATGCAATTTCTCCTAAAAGATGTTGCATAGAATGTTACTAATTTTAATGACATTTCTGATCATAGAATTGGCAAGGTCCATGATGAAATTTTCTCTCATTCTCAGAGTAGGGCTTTTTCTGGAAAATAACGCTTCAATCCAGCTTCAATTCACACAAGAAAAGATACATTTTGCTCTGCTATAAAGTAAAGTAAATTTTAAAACATCAGAATGTGTTCTCTGATCAAGACCTGTCTCTATCAGACCAAGAATCAGCTTTTTGAAATGCAGACACTTGGGTACTTGGGCATGACAGGAATTCAGTGAAATGCAGAAGAAAATTCAGAAACCTTTATTACTTTGACAAATTGCTCAGATATCACTAACATAAATGCCTACAACTTGAACTAAAAGCATCAGAGATTACATCTTCTATTATTTGAAGCAGTTAAAGGAACAGAGTTGAACCCTTGTCTGACATTCCAAGAACTTGAATAAATGTGCATTGCTGCATCTCTCATAAAGATCTATTGAGAAGATTTTCTGATCCTCATGTCTTCAGATCAACCTCAATTTTAGGCTTTTTCAACTAAAACCTCCCCAGATTGCTAGAATCTTCAGAGCTCAAATAGTGATAGAGACAGGGAAAACCCAAACATATGCAACAAGAGCCTTATCTCAGTCAGGTTTTCCAGGCATCCTTTCTGTAGAAAGAAGCTCCATGGCCAAAGGCACTGAAAGAAATTTACTGTGGGAGAAAAGCCCACAAGCTTATTCCAGAATATCAGAGGGAGCATAGGTGAAGGTCAGGGTTAGTGCTACACCTGTCCTTTGGATAAACAGAATCCTCACAGTTGTCAGTTACTATAAGGATTAGAATGAAATTCTTCTTCAACAACACAGGATTTGCCTTGTAAAAGGCTTAGAAACAAACTCTCCTCAGCAGAGAATTTCAAGTCTGAGAGACCAGCCCAAGCCATAGGTGAGGACCTTTGCTTAATCTAGACCATAAATGTGATCAGGAAAGAAAGGAACAGCTTCACTTGAGCTCAGTCTTTGCACCTGAGGCAACACAGGTTATTAAAGAACTTTAAGGATAGTCAAGCTGGACATCCCAATAAGGACATATGGTACAAGACATGCAACAACAACATAGCAGCAACAGCAAGAACATTAACCACTTAAATACCATGAAAAGCAACTGATGACAGGTGTAACTGCATTGCCTTTCAATAAATAAATAATCAGTCTGGTTTAGATGAAAGCTCAGAAGCCTAAAGGCTTGAGACAAAAAGCCACAAAGCCTATGTGAAAATTCACACTATGATGACCTTTGGATCCAGTGTTTGGACTGACAGATCTTCAAACCAGGGATCTCTTCTGCTGTGCCTCTCCTCCTGCCATCACACCTCCTTTCTTACAGGATCTTGCTGAAATCTGTCCCACCTGCAGCTCACCTTCCACTACTTCTCTTATCACACACATCTCTCTTGGCTTCCTAATTTTCAGCCCATTATTTTCTTGGTAAACTCCCATCTCCCTCATGTCTATTTTCACCTCATTTCCCCTCTTCTTATGAATGTTTCTCCCAACAAGGATCTTCTTTCCCAAGTCACAAGTATTTTAAGATTAAAGCCTTTACAAAATCCACCCTTCAGTCCAGTTTATTATCCAGCTACCAACTCTTTTCATTATATTGTTTTTAATCTCAAAACATGAACTGTGCTGTCTAGTCTGCCTGAAGTAGAACTGGATGTGAATCAGTTTTTCCCATGCCATGAAAGATCCTGAGCTTTAACTGCCTTCTTTTTTGCTGTTCCACAATGAAATAAAACTGACATCTTTTGATATTTTTATTAAAATCAGAGACAGAGATATCTATCTCAGACTAGACAATAAGCCTTGCAAAGGTAGTCATATGGGAAAATCTCAGTCTACCTAATTAGCATAAGAATTTTTCAAAGGATCAACCAGATTAATGCTTTTCATATTGTGCTCAGGGCTAAAATACAAACCCAGCACCACTTTACTTCCTTTCTCCCAAAAAGTAATATTGAGCTGGGGAAAAACCTTCCATAAATGCTTAATTCAGATGAAAATGACCTCAAACAGGTAGAGTTTCAACAAAAAATTGTCTAAAAACCATTTATCTGCTTTAACCTGTATTGTCCCCTACAGTTCCTCTCCACCCCAAAGGGTGTCCCAGTAATTCTTAGCTAAAGCTTGCCTGAAGATAACCATCAAGACTAACATTTTCCCCATTTATCTGGTCTTCACAAAGCATCTTTGACTGTGTCCAAATTGTGCTTGTATTCTCCTTTCCAGTCATACCCCATATTAGCTTCTGGAATTTCTTCACTGTGTGGGAACCATGGGACTAGCTTTGGTGGGCTCTGTATGAGCTGCAGAGGAGGTGGCCCAAGACAGATACCCTTTGATGAGTCCTCCTTTTAGCCATTAAAAGTGTCACCTTCAACCGTCCCAGTCTTCTGGGCATGAGCAATAGAGGATGTCTGACACCAGCCCTTGGCCCAGTGTAGCATCTTAAGCAGACTTTACCTACATATAAATATAAAATCAAGATTACTCTGAAACAAACAAAGCCAAGTAAATTTGTCTCAGGTGATAGCTAGCACTGGATGTCGCAGGAAACATATTAGAACTGAGTAAATCTATAGTCAGATTTCTCCAGTTTTACTGTTCTGCTTCCTGAACCAGAAGTTGCTTTTCTTATTTAAAAGTTCCTATTAGATATTTGCCCATTAATTTATATAAATGCTATTTTTCTGAAGCCCTTACATGTCATTTCTCACCTGAGTTCTACCTTCAATCAGCCCACAAGCCAATCTAACACTCATTACTGAGCTCTCCCATATATCCTTCTGTTTTCCCTCACAGGGCTCCTCACGGCAGATGTGCACATCCTTTCACTTTTGTGACCATGACTGTGTGTGGTGCTTGGCAGCAGCCTGCAGCTACATCTGGTCTGCCCAGAGCTACATCATGTTGTTTGCCAGTCTGTTGACATCTTGTTCTTAAAAGACACACATTAGTGTGAGGACACCCTGGATCTGCGTTTGACAAATGGGTGAATACTGTCCCATGACTAGACAGTACAGCAACAAAAAATTACAGCTGTAGGGTTTGGGGAGTGGGAAACATATCTGTAAAGTGATTTGAACACATCCTGGCATGAGTCTGCCTTTTAAACCAATTTGTCTCTGAGGGGAAAAAACTCTGGTTCCTTCTTAGGAAAGGTCAGCCACATTTATCTGCCAAAAGTCAGTCTTTCAGTGTCAACAAAATGGCAACTATCCACACAGCAACAGGTAAATGTAGTCTGAAGGAGGAGGAGTTCCACAAGTAATACTGACAGCTGGAGTGAATATGACCTCAAGGCTGCCCTTCAGGCCATTTGAGAATGGCAGGTGATTTAACAACAAAAAAAATCTGATCACATTAACACAGGGGAGGGAGGGGATATCAAAATAAATGTACTAATCCAAAAGGGAAACCACAGTTTCTACTAGACCTTTGCCTTTGACTAATATAATGTCAAACCTTGTTATTTTAGTGTTTCATGATTTGGGTGATTATTTAAGTGATACAAGTGATACCTCCTAGGAAAATGGTTTTGGGATCACTGCTTTAGCTTTTACATAGAAAAAGAATTTCAGCAAAAGCTGAAAGACATGAAAATCAAACCACATAAACCAGAAAATAAATTGAATATACCTTTATTTACTTGGAGACATCAGGTACAATGACTTGGAAGGTTTCTCAAACTTCTGACTTAGCCTGACCAAACCTTATCCAGAAGTCTTTATCAAATCTAATATTACCACTGTCCTTTTCCTGTAAAAGCCTTCATTAAAACAGACCTGAAAATTAAAGCTTGAATAAAACAGAGTTTGTGTAGGGTTTGGGAATGAGGAGGATCTAGGAGTTATCCTGGGAAGGGCTGTAAGTAGATCAAATATGTAAACAACACTTACTGTCAGAATTATCCTAAAGGATTCTGAACTCCCACAATTCCTGTCTCGTCCATAGGCTGTGTTTCTTCTCCAAGAAATTTTGTAATTTCCCCCTGGCATAATTATCCCTTTAACTAAACTAGTTTGTCAATATGCAGAGGACACAAATAAACTAGTCATGGGCAATAAAGCCTTGCAAATCTTCTATTGTAGTGCTCCAACTCCCTACCATCCCTCCAATTTTTAATTGAATGGTTGCCATTAAATGGTTCACTTTAATATGCAGCCAGTGAAGTTCCTTTAACATGCAAACTACTGTACTCCCAGAATAAGCATTACTTGCATGACATTTCTAATTCTAATTATTTTAGACTATTTTCTAACAGTCATTAAAAATAGAGGCATTTTCTATGTTCAATTAAGAAATAGGCCAACAGCCTAAGAAAGAGCCTTAGCAAATACACCTAAGGTATTCTCAAATATTTAAAAACTGCTGCCAGAGGAAACGAGCATGATTTCCAAAGCTGCTTTCTGAAACTGCTGCTAGAGATAGCAGGATAAACTGTTGTAATCCTAGGTCTGGATGCAGGGACACCACATCTTTCAAACTGCTGTAGGCAGCAACCAGGAGACCTTTCCCCCTCCTTCCCCACGCTTTAAACCTGTTTCCAGCCCACTGGAGTGGGAAATACGTGCAGTGATACCACAGCCAGTTTCTGCCACCAAACAGATGGTGACTGCTGGAAGCCAGCAACACAGATCCTAGTCACTGAAACTTTATTGGGAGAGCCCACCAGTGTGAATAAATGTCTTTAGATGGACTAATTAAAATGACTCTTTTCATTAGTCCGGACCATCTGTTAAGCCGCAGACCTGGTGGAATTGCACACAGGTGGACATTCCTGGGTGGGAATGGGCAAAAGAGCTTCTCATGGCTCATAAAGCTATTGTGCCCTAATAACAGGCTCCTGAGTTTTCACACAGAATGTTCCCTCAGTCTGTGTCCACAAAAGGACTTTCACCCATCTCTCCAACTCTCCTGGATAGGTACTGACTGGTGCTGAGCACCAAGCTCAAAAGCCACTTAGTCTTTCTAGCTAAGTGTACCAAGCATGTCTTCGTGTTAAAACTGTCCATGCCATCCCATAATTACTCTGGTATTTGCATGCAGCAGCAAAAACAGTGGGAAAAAATAAATTATTTTTATGCCCCCAGAACTACAAAATACTAGCTTGTAAGAACTCAGGAAAAATCCACAAAAATCAATGTGGAATCCACAATATTGAGCTTTGGGGCAGAAAGGATAGTGATACATAACATTTCCAAGCTTTTGCTTGAAATCAAATCCTTCACACAGTACAAGGTCATCCATATAAGACTCAGCAGTAAAGCCCCACACATTATTGTTCAACTTTTCTATGAAATCCACATAGACATTACAGATACAGTGCAATGGGCCTGACTTGCAGTTTTACATTTATTCTTCCTTTTCCCTCACCCTGGAACAGCCAGCACTGTCCATTGCTCACACAATCTCCTATCCAAAGCTATTGGTAGGAGAACTCCTGCTGACTCCCTATCCTCTGACTGCTCAGGGCTTTCTAAAAGCCAGGCCAGCTTACCCCTGTGAAGCAAAAAGCTCACATGTAAACACCAAGTCATGGCTGTGCATCGCTGCTGGCAATTGCTCACATTTCCTGGCACAGCAGCCTCTGACAAGCTACACTATTCTTTCATATTTGCTTTCCTGTAATTCTCAAACAAACCAGAAATTGCACAAAATTAGATAGGTTTAAATTTCCAGTCTAAACTTGTTAATGGAAGTACTGGTCACTGTAATTCTTCTGTGCTGCCCTATCCAGTACCAAGATTTCTGGGCATGAGAGCTGGATAGAGGAGGCATCATTGCCAAAGCAAATTAAAGGTCTGAAAGGAAACTATTTCAAGAATACAGTTGTTTCAACCTTAATTTACACAAAAGATCACCAACAGTTTATTCACCACCCACTCCCCACGCCTCTCTGTCACTAATTACCAATGTCACCTTTAGACAACCAAAGAGTTAAAGCGAGGCAGACATCCAGGAAGCTGCCAGGCCAACATGCAAAGTACTTTAAAAAGAGCAGAGAGGCCAATATGCTTCTATTTACAATATTTTGTGACCCTAACCTACTCATCATGTTTTATTATTTCATTTTATAGCTCTGCTCTTTCACAAGAGCCAGGAGCCAATATTTCTTCTCCACTGGCCAAAGGAGCAGCCAAGTGCCTCCTTCACAGCCAATATCAGTTACTGAGCCAGAGGCAGCCAACACAAGGTTGTGAATGCACAAGGCAGCAGCTGATGCCCTTCTACTGGAAAATTAGACTTGGGTTTTAAGCACCTAAGTATTTTTTTCCCATCAACTTAATTCATTCTGCAAGCCTATTTGAAACAATTTGATAAAATTTGGATTTAAATTAGGGCAACCAGTGGAACTATGCTGATTTATTCCAGCTGAAGAACTGAACTATATTTTATCACTACATTCGCTTTCTTTTGTGTGAGAATAAACAGAAAATAATTCTTGCCCAAAGAAAGCAAAACAGCATTGTGTAGATTCAAGGCCAAATAAAATGATGTATGCAGAAATCAGAAGCTCTAATTTAAAAAGCCTTGGTAAAACAGGGAAGATTTTCCCCAGTGTGGGAATCTGCAGATCTCAGTAGATGGTGTTCGAAGCCCAGCAAGTAGAATCACTAAAACATGAAACTAATCAAGGATTTTCACATGGTGCATTCACTTACAACCATCTGTAAACAGCAGTCACAGCTCTTGGGTTCCTTTACTTGATGCCTCTACAAGCAACAAAACCTTTGGTAGGTAAAATGTACAGGATGGTTACGGTTCATTCCTATTATCTGAGAATCCTGCATTGCTTCACCCTTTACAAGACGTTCAGCCCCAGCAATGACTGACTCTTCTCCTTGTGGAATTGTTCCTGAAAAGAGCTGTCATGGAAAGGGGAAAACATCATGTTAGGCCCTGTTAGAGTCCATCTCAGCTGAAGACATGGTCAGATGTCTAGAGACCCACATTTAAAGACCATCTCACCCCAAAGTTTTATGGACACACCTCTGAAAAGAATTGCTGTACATTTAGGGCATGAATCCCTCAAGGATCCATAGGTTTTGTTCTGAGAGGAGTTTTGGGAACTGGACCCTTAGGGGGTTATTGGTAACTTAATTCTAGTTTACCCAATAAAATGTACCTTCATGCAGATTTATGTGTTTTTAACAGCTTCTGACTAGAAAAAAGCATGGGAAGCTCTTGGGCAGCAGCAACCAGTGAAATTTCAGGCAGGCATCTGCCTTTGCCCATCCCAGCCTAAAAACAAAACCAAATGGCTCTTCAGTCAACCTGGTAAATATAAAAATGGGATGACTGGATGTCTGGAGTGTCGACCTTTTATACATATTCATAAAAATTAATTAATTCTGCTTTGAATACCAGCAATGGCAGCTTTATCCTTAAACTGTAAGGAACACAAGTCTCTTGCATCTAAGAGTACAGGTTAAAACCTACCCTACAAGCTACTGAGATCACATTTTACCTGTTGTGCTTTTAACTGGTCTCCTTTTTCTTTACTTTTCATTCCTGTTTTAGTCAAAAAGCAGACCTGTTGACAGTTCACTCACAACCAGTACTGAATATGTACAAGCAGTAGCAGACCAGCTTTACCTTTAAAGTCTGAACATTCCACTTCTGTGACATTTAAACTCTCCACTGGCCCAAAACCAAGAAAATTTGATTTTTCAGCTTGGAAATCCTTGAATACAAAGAGCACAGAACCTTGAGCATTTCAGGGGGCTATAGTTGATCATTTACAAAGATTATAAACGAAGGGGAGGGGATTAAGGTGTACTGCAAAGGGGGCACAAAAAACTGAGAAGACCATTCTAGAATAGATACTAAATAGGAATGAAAACTATTCAGAGTAACTAATCATGCATAAAGCACCCCAGCCCCACAAAAAGTCTGGCAGTAGGGACGGGGGCCTGGGAACAGGCATGATTCACATACATTTTAACAGCATCCCAAAACTACTGGCAACAACAGAAGCACAACAAAACAAGCAACACCACTCCGCTAAATATGCCATTACAATGCATGCACAGTTGTTTTATTATGCACAGGCCAGTAGATTAGTGCACATCACCTAATAATGTACAATTAGGTTCACTTCAGAAACAAAAACAGATGGGCAATGTGGATGTTCACAGAAACTGCCCCAGCAATGAAAACCTACGTGCATGGGAAAACTGGACAAACCGTGCCCTATGACAGATGAAGCTCATGGATAAAGAGACTGGTATTTTCCCTTACCACATGTCAAGGGATAAAAGGTGTTGTAAAATCTTCCATTTCTTGATTACACACTACTGTGAATGCCAGCTTGTTGTAATTAAAAGGAGGGAACATCAGCATTTAACAAGGTTTAGAAAAACTGCTTAGGAGAGAAGTTCCATTTACCCCTCTGTAATATGCCACTTACAACCCTGAACCAAACACAAAGCTCATGTTTTTCAGCACTGCTGGTTGGAGGACCCAGCATTTCTATAGAATTTCTGCACAAATTAAAATAGTGAGCGATATAATGCAATGCCTACATCAGCTACCTGGCCATGGAGTGGCTGCACTCCAGCAGCTTCCATGGTGCTGTAGTCACTGTCCCCAAGTGGTTCTGTCTAAAATGGTTTCTCTAGAGAAGTTCAAAAGATGAATTCTCTAATGCTTCCAGGAGGATGCAATCAGCCACCAGCCTGGCCATAAATATTTGTTGTGCATTGTGTAGCATCATTTATCATCAATTCCTACAGTCATCATGTTCAGGCCTTCAGTCCACCATTAAAGTTTCCCTTTACCTCAGCTCTGATCAATTTTTTCCCATACTACCTTCCTCCTTCCCCAAATAATGGTTTCAGAGGTTTGACAGTGTTGGTAACTGTAAAAAGCTTAATTTAATGTATAATTTTGTGCTTACTCTATTCAAAAGGAACTTTGATAAATAATAGAAGCAGACCCAGACCACATACTTATTTTAAATATTAAAAAAATAAAATAAAATTTAAGACAATCTTCATAGATCAACCAAAGGCTGAATGCCAGGTCTTCCATAGCTGGTACAGTAAATGTCATCCACCTTCAAAAACCACCAGACCCTAACGAGCCATGTTTCCAACACTCAGGGAGCAGTTAGAAATGCCATCATTGCTCACATGCATTTGGAGACAGTATTAGAGTAATTGAACCACTTTTTCAAACTTCTTACCAAAAAGCTTAACCAAGGATCTCAAATAGTAGCTTGAAATAAGGCTGACAGGCCTTTAAGATTAACATCTGGTATTAAGCTCCACAAAGAAAGCTGAAAAACTGAAAACACCAGCGGTTCCTTGTAAGAGCAAGAGAGCTGACTCCACTGAGACATAACTCGTGTTACCTTTTCTGCAGTCAAAAAGTAGTGTTTGCAACCTGATGCTCTGAAGATGGGATTAGGAAGCAAATCCTCAATTATTAATTGCCTGTCTACCCTTCATTTCAAGCAATTTACCCAGGTACTTATGGCAAGTACAAAACAGGGTAACAAATCACCCCAGGTGGCAGCCAGGAAGCAGAGCACAATTAACTGAGCAAAGTCCTGCTTCTTCTCCAACCTCAGCCTGCACACAGCTGAGATTTAGCCATGACAGTGTAATTGTTTCAGCAATGTCTAAGTCTCAGCCCCAGTCCTCATGGCAATGGGTTCTGCAAATTAATGAGTGAGGTAAATCAATTATCTACCAAAGTCAATCAAGCTGACATGTACATAAAGATGTTCATGTATATACACAGGAATCCAGTAGCACAGCCTCCATCAAAAACAAAAAATTCCAAGCACTCAGTGCAAGGAAAAGAGAGTGGGTACAATTCTGCTGCACATTAGGACAGCCCCAGGATTCCTGCAGCACACCAGCCTGTAGGGGCACCCTAAGACCATGACATCCTGGGTCAAATGCCTTGGTGCAGAGCACACACCACCTTCTGGTCCATAAATGCTCCCTTCAGACCCAGAGATTCCCCTGCTTCCATGCACAACCCAGAGGGCAGCTGCAGTTCCACCTTAGCCACTTGCTGAGTTTATTTCTCCAGCACATTTTTTAGACAGAAAAACAATAACAAAGAAATTTAAAAGCATGCATACATTTGAATAATGCTAAAGACAAACATTAAAGCAAGATCAGACAGACAATTATGAACTCAAACTGCTACATGGTTCTTTCTGCAACTCATAGCAGCAGCAGCACTCTTTCCTTCCTCTTCCAGAACTCCTCTCGACATAAGATGGATGATTATTTAAATTCATTTATTTAATTTACTGTTCCTTCCTTTTGCAAAGGAGACAAAAAAATCAAGCAGACAGTGATCAAAGACTTTAAAAGATCAGCAGCTGGAAGGACATGTCTGTTTTATCCTCCCTTCTCTCCCCCCATTCTAGAATAAATTGCAGAGGCTTACTGAGAACCAAAAGGAAGTGAGACTCTCTGGTTGCTTCTGACCCTTTAATTAGAGCAGCAGGATAGAAATAAATACAGCCTGCCTTCTACCTTCATGACCTTTGATTTCTGACACTGCAAGACACACTGAAGAAACATTTTAATAATAAAACTCCTCTTTTCAGAGAAGAAGAAAGAGTCTGATCTTCCCCTTCTGGTACAGTAGGTTTTTTAGAGATGAGACTGTGGTACATTTCTATTCAGCAAATATCTCTACATTATATTACACTCCTTAGTTAATAGGGATGCTTCAGAGTCTGAAAGAAACTGCATCTGAAAGTTACTGTGGCAGATGTGCCAAATGTAGTGAGCAATTGGTTCTCACTTTCATAATGAAAAAAATCAAATCAGACCCTCAAATTAACTCAACACAAACTATCCCATAACATTAGAGAAAGTACAATTTTTAAAAGTACTTCTGGTTCAATTTCATAGTGAACCTTTCTACTTGAATTTGGATGTGAACCTGTGAAGCTTCTCTTTGTTATTGTTGTTAATTATTACACCAATAAACACAATTTAAGATAAATTGGAAAAATCCCTAAATGTAAAAATTCTCAGCTAGATGAAATCACCAGCTATAATGCAATTTTTTTATAGTTTTGGTTAATTTGGTTGGTTTTTCAATAGATTTGATGTTTTTTAAAGCAAATCTATCCACCTAATAAAAATTTACATTAAAATTTCCTTTAAACAGCAGCCAATTGTGCTGGCCTCTCTTTTCAGGCAAAATCTCTATCAGAACAATAAAAATTGAAACAGATCCTCATGCTGGTATAATCTAAAGCAACTTCTCTGGCTGGTAGATTTGCACTAGACAGATTCTGACACTTAATTTGAGCAGCAAACTTTACTTTTTTGATTAGTTCAGAAAACATATTTTGTAGAAGAGTATACAATACTTATCTTAAAAGAAACAGCTATGATCATCTGGTGTAGTTCTGGTAGTCTCCAATGAAGCCTTGAGAGACATTTAGTCTGTTTCAAACACACCATATCCTCGCAAGGTGCCAGAAGACTTAACTTGGGTTGTTACTGAAATCACTAATTCTCAAATGTCCAATTGCTCATTCTCAAATACTAAAATGAAGAGGGATAAAAATAGAGGTAAATACTACTGGTTTTAGTTTTCCCTGATTGAAACTGAAGTTTGTACTCCTGTTATAATTTTTTGGACACATGTTAATTATTTGCATTTAAAAGTCATGGATGTGTTGATGTGGCTTTCATATGAAACATTAAATAAAACAAGATCCTTTATTTTGCTGAAAAGATGAAATTGACATTCAGCTATAATCAGAAAACATAGATTTAATATCTTCTTTCTATTTCCAATTTCACCAAACTTATCTGAGTTCCTGGCTGCAGCAAAGCAGCTGCATAATCTGAATAGCTACAAATGTACAAAGGACTGATAGGTTCTGAAAATGTTCTACTCCATTAAAGAAATGCTTTTGCTATCTGAATGACCAGTTTCTCTGCAAGTCCCACCCAAAAATATCCTGGATGTACTTTGTAGCTAACATCTGACTCACACTACATTTTCACCTCTGTAAAAATACAAGATCAAAAGAGCAAAGCCAAGGGGTATAATTTTCTCCTCCTTTGTCACATCCCAAAATGTTAAGTACACGTTCTTTTCCAGCAATCCTCATACAAAAGGATAAAATGAAGAGCAGTGAACTTCAGTCTACTAAATGTCACCCCAAAATAGGTAATTATCACATGAACATTAAACTGATGCACTCCTCTCCTTACAAGGTTCCTCTTTATAAGCTAAAGATATTACCAGAACTTAATTGATGTAAAAATGAAATCTCGTGGAGCTGCAATTTCAAAGACCTCCAAAACTTCACCTACCAGCTTATTCTACACAGAGTTGATAAACCCGGGCCAAAATCAACGATTAAAAATATTCACACTAAGCACATGGACACGGAGCATGTGCTTGAGCCAGGATTTCATGCAGAACTTGGAATTTATGCCTACGCATACAACCTACACGGGTCACTTCTCAGCCAGTAACTGCTGGTCTGTCCCTCTGTGGAAAGGTTTACTGCATCCATCTGTGTCCTTGCCCTTGAGCTTCACGGTGAAGCACAGAGAGAACTGATACCTGAGTATCAGTGTGTTACAGGCTAGAGGCAATTCAAGTGTCAGCAACAGGCATCAGCTGAGTAGTTCAAATCAAAAGCTACAGGCAAATTTAGAGTGCACATGAATTTAGCACTTGGTTCATTCACTGAGGGGAAAACAGCCATGCATTTCAGGCTCTCTGCAAGATTTATCTCTAAGTCAGAGTTATGTAGAGAATCTGATTTACTGTCTCACCCAATAAGTACTTATCAGAGAATCTGTTTTCTGTGATAGCTCCTTCATCAGCACTTTCCTAAGATACAGGAAAGGGAGAGAAACCCCTGGGGAGCTGACAGGGATCACAAGAATGGTTTCATTCATGTTACACCAGGACAGCCACAAGAGAAGTCTTCAAATTAGGTATCAAAGGAGAAAGACTAGAAAGCACTCCAGTCCAGACAGGCTAAAGCATGACTCCATGGTACGTCACATTATTTTAGTTCAGAACTGACACAAAACTATTTTTTTCTGCTTATGCAGCACTTAAAGCAGAGTTCATTTTCACTAATGTGAAAAGGCTGAAGAAACCCTGGAATGTTTGAGATTATCTACATTCACTTTCAAATATTCATCTACACCCTTCCAAACTAAAACTGCTAATGTGAACTATGAATGAAAAGTTGTTTTTTTTTCTAGAGGAATTGGAGAGTCTGAGAAGTTACTTCAAAAGGAAGCAAACATTTCAAAAGCTATACAAACACTATGGTTTTAAAGTAATGACATTGCTGATCAGTCCAGGTAATCTCCACAGTAACATGGAGAGGTGAAATATGAAATATACTATTACCATCCTTCTAAAAGATCTCTGATAAAGCCATATCCTTCCATGGACTCAGGAGTGTCTTTGATGCTCAATACTCAAAAGCCACATTCTATAAAATATTTTCCCAAGCCCACAGCTTTCCACTTAGCTACAAATTTTTCTTAACAAGTGACTGTGAACACCTCTGTGCTCACAGTGATAAATGTGTTTCCTTGTTTCCTCACTGCAGATTCCATGTAGGAAACATCAACACAGCACAAAGCTGTGAAGGAGGCATGTCACAAAGCTGCAGCTTCCAAAAGCTTTCAACACAGAAATAAGCTTTCATATTTCTATTCCAAATTGATGGTTCTTTTCTCAGTTTGTGCCAAAAGACAAGCCTCATCCAGCCTCTCAGCAGGCCAGCCCAAATGGCACTGCTAAGCTCACACAGGCTTCGTGCATAAAGCTACCAAGTCTGACATGAGTTACTGTCCCTGTTCCACAGACTTCCCCTCTGCCAGAGCAGCCAGGGGAAAAATAACAGGGTTCCAATCTGCTTGGAAGGGCTTTATTTTTCACTCCTCAGTATTCATCACTCAAGCATTTATTTGATACAATCACAGTCATCATGCTAAACTGACAGAAAACTGGGATTGCTGATTTATTCCCACAGCAGGAAGATTAGAAAGCAGGAAGCAGCACAACATACAATTCAACAGCAGCATGTAACTTCTGCACCCAAAATTTTATGGAAAGAGTTGTCTCATGTTACCTCTCTCCCAGCTGCTACAGTCCTCCCCTCTCCAAGCTCTCTGTGTGCTCCTGGGCCTCCACTCTCTTCCATCTGCTCAAGCCTGGAAGTTTACCCTGGAGCAGCACAGCTCTCACAAGCACCAGCTCCATACAGACCAAGTTTTACTGCTGCTTTTCAGCATCTGAGCCACAACCCATGGACTGGTTCATCTCAGAATACCATGCCAGGTCCTCACCTGATTCAGCACCAAAAAGGGTCACAACTACCACTGTTCAGCATGCAGTTTTTATATGCTGAAATAGTTTTTGCAAGAGTGAGTACAGATAGAAAACAAAAAATCCTTGCACCAGGATGCTGGCAAGGAAAATTATTCCCTCTACTGACATGTTGGCAAGGAAATTTTTCCCCCTCTTCTCACATGAACACTTTCATATTGGAAATTCTCCCTACAACAGGATGCTGGCCAGACTAACACAGGCCACAAGCATCCTAAAGCTGCCCATTTTTTATTTGCCTGACAGTAACACTGAAATCTTTCAATATCATCTTCCTTGACTGCATTAAACATCAATAAGAATTACTTTCAATACATGAATTTTTACCTCTCTCACTATCACCTTTATAGAGATATATTCCTAGGTGTATGAGCTGTTCTACCATGAGGTTGGGAGATAGCTAGATTTGGTTTAGTGCTTGTGCAGAGAGATTAATTTTGTACAGGGTCTGTCACTGACATCCTGTCTGCTCAGATTAACTTTCCTGCTTAATCCAGATCCCAAACTCAATTTTGAAGCAAGAACATTCTGAGTCTTGCTGCTAACATGCTACAAGCCACTAGATCACAGAAAAGCAACCTCCACTTTATTATGTACTTGAAATAAAGGAGGATTTGCAAGAGCTTACTCTCTCACAACGCGGACATCACCTGGCACAGCTTTTATTTTGTAGTCCATGCTTCCTGTAGCATTAGACAAGCTGCAGTGGAAGAAGGAACCATGAGTCTCAATTTTTTCTCATCTTAGTCACAGAAACTGAGGCTATTGGAGCCTGCCACATCTTCAAAATCTCCACACTCACATTATCACATCCCTTAGTGTGCTGTACACTTCACAGCAGGGCTCATTGGGTTAGTTTCAGTAACAATTGAGTGACCTTTAGGCTGCAGACACAGATCCAGAGCCTTCTGCCTGTGACAATGCTAACTGATATCTGCTTTATAGGCCTTGCACACTGCAACATCCACCAAGGCCTCTTCTGACTTCAGACAAGAGTCATGGTGATTTTAGCAGCAGCATTTCACAATCAAGGTCCTGCACAAACAGCTATTCCTGCAAGATGAAAGCAGCCTCCCTGGACAGGGAGTAAGTGGCTCCCTCTAAAGTTATTGCTCTATGCCCTTCAGATTAGGGAAACTGCACATTTGTTTTCATTATGGGAAACAAACTGATTAGCAGATGGCTATTCATTTTCCCCCCTCTGTCAACTCTAATAAAATATAAATGGAAAACATAAATAGAAATCTTACTTCAATTAACATTCAAAGAGCACTCAAAAAATCAAAATTGCTCAACATTAAGTGTATGGTTTTTTGCAAATGAAGTAAATTAATCTTTTAGAAAGGAAGTTTGTTTTTACACTTGACTGATAGCTTGCAATATGATTAAAACACATTGATCTCCAAGCTTTGAAAAGATGACTGAAGATTCACTTAGACATTGGACTCACTTAGCTAGATTTTACCAACTAAGTGGATGTTCTTCAGGCTGCATAACTGCCCTTTCTTGACTTTTTTTCACCTTAGTACCTTTATCAGCCTGGCAAACCACAATAAGGTGTTAAAGGATAAAAATGTCAAGCAAGAAAGTCCCACTTTCAGCTTGCCGTACTCTCTTCAGGGCCAACAAGTCAGAAACTTTTGCCTAGACTTTGGTTTCACATTCATGCAGCATACAGTGGAATGTGCTTTTGAAATAGTCAGGAAAGAGCTTGTGCAGCAAACACTCAGGGGTGTGCTGCAATAAGATTCAGAGATAATTTGCCTTTCTGAATTTGTTGTTCCATGTTTTTCATCTCCCATCATTTCTCTGCCTGCTCTACTTTGATTATAAAAACTTCTTTGGGGCTCCTCAGGACAGACCAGGGAGGTGTCAGCTCCCAAGGGCCTTCCCAAGGGCAGCATAATGTGAAAACAAACAGCTCTGCAGGGGATTTACAGGACTAGAAAAATACACAGAAAGTATTTTGTCTGTAAGCTGTTGGTCAGAAATCACTGCAAAGGACAAAAATCACCATTACACTGGTGCCCTGTCCTCCAGATTCAGCAGATGCTACTTTAATGACAATGTGATCCAGCCTTGCTATAAAATTGTATTAAAATCCCCCACAGCATTCCAGTGTATTTGTGTTCTCCCAAAATGTATGCCTTCTTGATCCCCAGCTATCACCTGCCCAAACTACCATCAGCAAATGTATTCTCCCAGACTCAGAGAGATTAGGGAAAAGTGCAGGCTAAAATAATTTCCTTCTCTTCCTAAACCCAGCAGTCAGAGCAGCAGCCCATCAGGCTCCAACAGACCAACGAAAAGAGTATAAAAAATAACTGTACTGTAGTAGCAAATACAAATTCAGACCAAATAGAAGGCCTGTGGAGCGAGGCACATAGTCCATGAGTGCTTGCCTCTCACTGGGAACATGCCTCTGGTGAAGAAAACACTTTAACATATGTGTTAGACACATTGCAGTCACTGAGCCCTAAAATTATTGAATGCTTTCCTGAACAACAGCTTAAAGAAGAAATAAAATATTTTCCTCTGTTTTCATAGTTTATTTCAGAAGAGGTTTCCTTGGTTAGAATAATACTGTTTGTGTTATAACTGTTTGACTCATGGCTTGAGCTCCCTGCCATATGGAGTTTCCCCAGAGAACACCTGGAAATTATGAAATAAGAATTTGTCTTTATGGCCATTTCCAGTCTTGCAGCAAGGCAAGTTTCTCTCAAAAACACATGACAAATTGGTATCTAAACAATCCATTCAGCTATTAAAAACACATTCTGTACATAAGAATATTCTGTATCTAGGCATTTCATTCCAGCCCCAAGGTCTGGAAAGGAGATGGACATGAAGTCCACAGGGCCTGCCAGCTCCCTTCATTCCCAGTATGTTCCTGGCCTTACTCCTCTGATTCCCTGCTTAGTAATGCTATCACAAAATCCCAGCTGGCAAACCCACACATCTGTTTTTCAAAGCCAGGCTTGCCTGCCATTCTCAAAGTGCTCAGCTCCTACCTCAGCTGGAACTCCAGAGCTCTCCAGGAATTACAGAACTAAGAGAGGTTTTCCACCTTACCCCCATGACCATCCCTTGAGTGGTGCCTAAAACAGGCAGGTCAGAGGACTCTCAGAGTCTGGATCACTCAGCCACAGGAAGAAGTGCCTGGTTATGGGACCTGGCTCACAGTCCATGTTGCCAAGTTTTTTGTCCTCATATACTGCAAACCTCCAGTGCTGCTTTATCACCACACAACACCCTGCAATTTGCATGGTTTCAAAACTTTTAGAAGTTCTTAGTTATTTCACCCCAAAAGAAAGAGTTGAAGAATTTTAAAGCCAAGAGATTGGAGTTTTACTATGTGAAATTAATTCAACCAAACACTGCAAGCCAGTGGAAGCTCCAGACCTCTTTAAATGAGCCCCTACAGCAGATAATGCCTTTTTAATCAGTTTGATGCTCTGATAAATTGACTCTTATTTCCTAGCAGGGGGAAAAAAGGAGCAACTGACTTGATGCTTGCTCAAAACAAAGTATTTTGAGATAGAAGCTATTTCTGTTCGTAAATGCCAGAAAACCTAATTTAGAAACACAGGCAATTCCTTTCTATTTCAGCTCCATAAATCTGTTTGTCTAATCCTGGGATATTTTGAGGGATTTTATGATAGCCCATGTGCATATCATTCCACTTGCCTGCACAGCAAAATTTGGTTGAGTACACAAAACATATAGCAACTTGTTGGGCTGAGTAATAGTAATAATCCATCTAATCACAGTCAATTCAGCTGCTGGTTGCTTATGGGCATCCTTTACACATTAATTTAAAGACTGAATAAGCAAGATCAGAGCAGCTATTTAACAAAAGCATGCTCATAAAGCTCCTCTAAGCACCCAACACTCATTTTCAGAGGCTTGTGATCTGGGAGCATGCTTTTAAAACAAGTTTACCAGCTTTAAACTTTCTGCTTGTCATCA
Source organism: Euphonia xanthogaster (assembly GCA_034509185.1). Lineage (NCBI taxonomy): Eukaryota > Metazoa > Chordata > Aves > Passeriformes > Fringillidae > Euphonia > Euphonia xanthogaster. The sequence goes on along the minus strand of JAYDZK010000268.1, from coordinate 52,799,157 downwards.
GAAACCCTCACAAGTCAGGAGAATTTTATTTCATTTCTTACTAAATGATACACATTTCTGAACACTAATTTGGGCATTGAGAAAAAGGACATGTATACACAAACAGTGTAGTGGATTTTTTTGGTTTGTGGTTTGAGTTTTTTCTTAAATAAAGCACATAATGTGTCCACTCTCCAGTCTCAGCCTGCCCTATTTTCAGTCAAAATTACCCCAGTGAGGTAGCACAGAAGGTCTAGGGGCACCATCAGTCTTTCATTAAGAAATATTTCTTGCTTAACTACATTTGAGCAGGAAAACCACACATATCAAGTGGCTGAGGTTTTGGCCCATAATGAGTGGCCCACTTTGTCAGCCCCTTTCGGGTGCCACAGAGGGGAATGGCAACAGAGGTCACCATGACAGAACAATTCATGACCCACTCAAACAGGTCACCACTGCAAATCCCCACAGTCTAAACCCGCTGATTTGTGTGCCTTACATTGTCACAACAGGGAAAATAAAAGCAGTGCATGATCTTGTGGTTTTAAGGGTGGATGTGCAAGAACTAAGGGTCCAATCTCCCCAGACTGGGTGGACATTCCCATGTGAAACAAACACTCACTGTATGGTGTGTCAGAAGGAGCTATAGCAAAGCACAGTTACCAAACATGACTCCAGATTTATGCCCAACCTTTTGCCACAGGCAAAGCTACTGAGAGCATCTATTGCCTTGTCCCCCAAGACACCAAATCAGCAGTTTGGCTCCAGGAGAAGGTGCACTCGTTTCTTCAACTCTAAAGATATTAGAAATCAAACATCAGAAGTCCCCGCTTCCTTTCCAAGAGGAACATCAACAATAAATCAGAAGTGGGTTCTGTGAACACTTGAGTGGATCTATGAGGGCCTAAGAAACACCACCCACTGAGAAAGAAATCCCAGCATGTGAGAGGAAAGAACAATTCTTCCCAAGTTTTTCCTGGCTTTTTGCTTTAAAGGCTGAGACAGTGAGTGCAGACAAAAATTACGAGAATGAAACCAGATACAGTGCAAAAACTGAGTGAAAGTCAGGGACCACAGACTCCCCTGCAAGACAGCAGCTCTGCAGAGTGCCTGTAACAATCCCAGCAAAATGCCATTCAAGAGTCAGGCCTTTTTGTGAGAGAGCTCTACTGATCAATGAATTGTTTTCCTGCTGACCACAATACCATCACAACAGGTGGCTCAGGAAAGCAGACATCAGTGGGAGCCATGGTGTTAAATCACCATGGAAGCAGGGAAAGGTGTTTACTGGAACATTTGTCATGAGAGGTAGGTATGCATCAGAAGGTCACTTGCTTAGCTCCAACATCACATGCAGAACCTAAATTTCAAAATTTCAACTGGAAGTTGCAGTTGTATGCATGACTTTCCCTTCAAACTGGAAAAGAGATTCTAGAAAAACTCCTAGCTCTTCATAGAATGTTACCCTCTTTTGAAAACACTTTACACATGACTAGGGATGTGTTAAGTTCTTGACTAAACTTCTAGTTATTATAAGTTTGGCTTGTCACTGTAGCATCCAAACTGTTGGTTTGTAGAGCGAGGAAGTTTCTGGGCAATGAACTCTGCTGGTACTGGCTACAAAAATTTAGAGTCTAGTTATAATGCATAAAAATTTATCACCTCTTGATCAGTAGACATACCATTATTACATCACTGCTATGCTATATTGCAACTGGGTTTCTCAAGGAGGCTGATTAATCACCACAAGCTTCATAATATTCCAGTTACTATTACTGTAACAGAAGTAAACAGAGATTGAGAAACCAAGTATCTTGCCCTCAGATCCTTTAAATAGTCTGTGGCAGATTCAAAGTGTTCTTTATAGCAAAGTAAAGGAAGGCAGTTTAATAGCTAAGCACCAGATTGATACTTGGGAGATCTGAAGTCACTTCTTTCCCATACACCTTTTGTTTTGTGTCTGGCATGCTTCCAAATATCTCCAGGTTCATCCTTAGTACAAGTGGGTGAAACTAATTAAACAGGAGTAAGATAAATATAGAAAGAGTCAAAGAGACGCAGCCACACACAGCCAAGCCAGTACTGTTTGTGCAGTAATGTTGTTTTTCATATGTAAGAAGGGAAAAAAAATTCCTCTTTTAATTGCCAGCTGCTTAGTCCTAGACAATAGGAACTAAAGCACAGGTTAATCCAAGGAGATTACACACCACCCCCAGTGCAGGTACACAAAGCAGCTTATTCCACCTAGCCCTTCAAAGCTCAAAATGACTTCACATCAAGGCAGTGTGGGAGCCCCACGAATGTGGGCAAGTTTGTGCTAGTGCACTGCAACCTCACATCATCACTTGCTGCTTGTGCCTCTCAGTGCCATGTGGACTGTCCTACACCCCTTGGTGAGTGTGCAGCTGCCTCTCAGCTGCAGAGGCATTGGGACACACAGGGAAATACACAGAAGGCTCTGCAAGAAGACTTGTAAGTGCTGGTGGGACTCAGCTGACCTCTGCCAGCAGGGAGAAGCTTTACGATAAATGCACATTCCCACGTGCTTCAGCAGCAGTGCCACCACCTCACCTCACACTAAGGTGGGAAAGAATATACAGAAGCAGAAATATGGATCTTATTTAGTCTTATTGAATTAAAGATGTGAAAGTAGAGACATAACAGAGGGATCTTGGCTTTGACTGCACAATTCTTTCAGTTCTGTGCTATCAACAGATTTATTCAAAAAACTTGCTAAATAGAGAACACACCTCATGCATGTGGGTTCCTAATGCACTGTTTTGGTTTCAGCCTGTCTTTGATACCTTCCCAGGGCTGCTGCAGCATATATAACACATTAGCTTCAACCTTTTCATTCAATCAGCTGTCAAATACATACCAGACATTGAAATACCTTTCCTTCTCTACAAGAAAAAATTAAGATTAACAAAAAAGACCCCTGGATCAGGCTTAGGAAAAAGATATAGGACAGATTTGGCTTTTCAGGCTTTCCTGTATATGCTCTTCTGCAGCTCTCCCAGTATCACTAAGTCTGCTCATCCCAGGGGAACTACATTTGATAGCATATTTAGTTCACAGGACTAGCCCAGTTACATTAAACAGAGGCTGCTGATGAAACATTACATCTCCCTCCCCCTGGCACTCCATTTGCTGTGATGTAAAAGGCAGACACCCCATAGAGAAATTAATCAAAAAGGGGAATGAATCTAAAGAGTCAAAATTAAAGACCCCATGACATCTGCATACATCTACTACATCCAGATAAAACAGTGTCCCAAAATTCAAGGAGGTATTAAGATCCTTCCAAGAGATGGAAGGGGTTACAGAATTCAGCATATTATCATCAATATAAATTATAGTTATTTAAATTGAAAGAATTCTTTGCTCAGCACTGAAGCTCCACAGAGAGCACAAGGTCTTTTAAAAGAAAGAACATTTGTTTTGCTCTGCAAACTGATGAAAAAGACTTCAAGTTAAAAGACAATTCATATAGAAGCAGTATCAATCTAACTCCAGTAAAACCAAAACCATACTGCTTTACCTTCAAGTAAGGATACAGCCCAAGTATCTACATTTCTCCCATAATGGGAAATCTCAGAAAGCGTTTGTGTTAAAAAAAAACACAAACCAACAAAACAACCATAATTGTGTGTCCTCATATCCCAGTTCTTCCCCATTTGGTCTAATGCTCTCAAAGCTTTTCAACACCAAAACTATTCCAACATAAGGAATACCTAAAACAGTTTTAAGGAGATCTTGATTTCCCTTTATCCCTTAACCAGTTACTCATCTGTCACAATCCCTACAAAGACATTTGCAGAATCAAATGGTGCTCTATAACGGAAGGATTCTAAAAAGCCTCAGCTAACAAATTTGGCTGAAATGGATTAACCTGGATAGAATGTGAAAGAAGCAATCTTGGCTTTAAGCACACATGAACTACCCTAGCCTTTGTAGACTTGAACTACTAGAACAGAGAATGGATTTAACCAGCAAGGAAAATTGCAAGATGTGGACAAAAGTGAATTGATTATGCAGCCTCTTTTAAACCACTAGGCAGGTGTGCAGGTTTTGTTTGCAACACCCTAACTAAATGCCAGGGTTTGAATTTGTGATTCACGAGCAAAATTATATGCAAGAAGAACCTCACGAACTCTGGCAGACAGTACCATGTTTATGAAGCAATGCTCAGATTAGAGCTTCCTCAAAAAGCAATTTAGTAGAGCGGGGTTTGAAATGCTACTTTCAAACCTGTTAGGCTTTATTCAGGTAGACCTGAGCCTGAAGTGTGGAGCAGGGAGAAAAAGACCCTTAAATTAATCACATCACTCCACAACACAGGATAGATAGTAAATATATAATTTTTCCTGTAGAGTTATATCACTCCAGGTGTTTGCAGATGAATAAGACTGAATCAACCATGCAAGCCTACTTATTTTACAAAAAGCAAAACTTAACTTCATTTTAAATTGAAGATCACTTATTCTAGAGACACATAGCAACCTTAAATCACTTTAAGGGAGACAGTAAAAATGCCTGGAGGAGAAGAATTATAAGTATAAAACTGCTTCTATTCTCAAAACACCAGCATTACTGCAATCTTGGCAGTTCTGGGTCACAGTTCAGAACTGGGCCTTGAAAGATTATTAAACAAGTATTAAAGTAGAAGAGGACTATATTGCACATTCTTGCTAAGAAGTCTCATAGCTTTTGTCTCTCAAATGCTGTTTCTCTGCAGGAAGTGGCTGCACACCAGAGGATAGGAAATGGTAAGTTTAGTCAGAGCTGACTTTCAAACCACATCATCATTTATTCAGGGTGAAAACACCTTCTTACCTCCTGCTGTTGCAGACTGCTGAGATGAGTAGAACACAATGATCTCCTCTTCAGAAAGGATGGTAACATCAGACTGAGGGTGGGAAGAGTCTCCTCACATATTATACAATCCAGTTCCCAGCCACACTCCAGTAAAAAAAAAAAAATTAAAATTGTACCATGGTAGAGACTGCAAGCAAATAGCAAGACAGACAGTGCTCCCATTGGTTGCTATCCATTCAACCCCACTATTTGACAGTAACTGTTCTGGTACACTCCTGCCTAGTTCACCTTTCCCACTTTATTTCCCCAAATTCTCCTAATTTCCTTCACTTTCACAACAGTTTCCTTACCTTTCTGCCACTGCATGTGCAAAAGAAAGAAACACTCACTGGCTGCCCAGGCCCTGTGTTTTTCAGAAAAGCACCTCTGAGCCTCTCAGCTCATAAGGAGCCCCCTGGCTTAAGCATCCCCTGGAATCATAGAAGATGCTGAGTGGGAAGGGACCCATCAGTATCATTGGTTCCAACTCCAGCCCAGTGCCCAAGAAGTCTCTGGTAACAACACTAGAGACATTTCATTTAATAACAGATTTCTCTAGATCATAAAATCAGTTAGACTGGAAAAGACCTTTAAGATCATTCAGTCCAGCCATTACCCAGCATTGTCAAGCCCTGTCCTTAAGCACAATATCCACACATCTAAATACCTCCAGGGGTGGTTACTTCACCATTTCCCTCAGTAGCCTCTTCCAATGCTTGACAATCCTTCCCATGAAGAAATTTTTCTTCATATCCAGTCTAAACATCCCCTGGCTAACTTGTGGCAGTTTCCTCTCATCCTATTGCTTGTTGGCTGGGAGAAGAGGCCACCTTGCTACACCCTCCTTTCAGGCAGTTGTAGAGGGTGATAAGGTCCTCCCTGAGCTTCCTTTTCTCCAGGCTAAACAACCCCAGCTCCCTCAGCTGCTCCCCAGACCCTTGTCCAGCTCCACTGCCCTTCACTGGACTTGTTTCAGCACCTCAGTGTCTTCACTGAAATAAGGAGCCCAGAACTGGACACAGAACTTGGGGTGTGGACTCACCAGTGCCGAGTACAGGGGGACAATCACTGACCTGGTCCTGTGCCCACACTCTTCCCAATACAGGCCAGGATGCCACTGGCCTTTTCGGCCACTTGCACACACTGCTGGCTCATGTCAGCAGCACCCCAGATCCTTTGCCACTGTGCCATTTTCCAGCCACTCTGTCCCCGGCCTGTAGTGCTGCAGGAATTGTTGTGACCCAAAGACAAGACCTGGCACCTCACACATCCAGCCTTGGGCCCATCAGCCCAGCCTGTCCAGAGCCCTCTGCAGAGCCTCCCTACCCTCCAGCAGACCAACACTCCCACCCAGCTTGGTGTCATCAACAAACTGAGGATGCCCTCAATCCCCTCATCCAGAACATTGATAACATGTTAAAGAGAACTGGATCTCTACTTACTAATAGATGAGACACTTGAGAGCAAAAATTCCTTTCAGCATTACAATGAAATAGACTTCCAACAACACCACTAGAATAGCAAACCACATGAAAGCACCATGACTATGACCAAGACCGTCTCAGGACTTAATTTTTCAAAGTGATGAAATACATGAAATACATCTCTGGCTGTGCAACACCTGTGAGACCAAGATATCCCTTTCTACCACTGCAGGGACAGCAATCTGCTTCCTGGCCACATAAAAGAAAAAAAGTCAAAAATAGTGTTCAAGTAACATCATTTAGTAAAAAAAAAATTATGCTACAACTTCTGGGAGTTAAGAACCATTCCAGATACATCCTACAAATGTTATTAGGCTGTCTCTGTAAAAGCTAGAAGGGGGAAGGATGAGAACATTTGTAACAAATGTTCATGACATATTGAGCCAAGATGATTATCTATGCTTAAATATTCTTTGGAGAATATTGGTTTACTTACCTTATGAAAGGCTTCCATGGACTAGATCTTAGTTCAGATCAGCACCACACATGAGAACACTCTGCAAAACATTAACTAAGCAAAATAAAGTGAGCTGGAAGCTTTCGTGTTTCTGACTTTGTAGAATGCCAGGTTTTTCTAACTCTCACTGGCTTACTCTTGCCATTTCCTTTGATTATTTTCAACTACAGCCTTACAAACCAATAGGAATTATTTTATTGCTATGTTCAATACTATGGTTTCCTCTCTTTTTATGTTACCACCACAAGGACAGTGGGAGGAGAGCTATTCTCTCTATATTTAAAATGAAGTTCTGGTGCCATGGGCACTTGCTGAATTGAAATGCTTTTTGTACTTGGCACATTAAGCCCTTCCCTAATACAGCAGGCAAACAATAATTAAGATAAAGACTGACGTTTATGGATAACTTTCACTATGCATTAGACTTCACTCAAGGGTTAATAATCTACCCAGGGTTTAGGTCTCTGTGAAATGTCAGGATTTATCTGAAGCTATAAGGGGGGAATCTGTCCTAGCTTTCATCACTAGCAAATAAAACACCTTATTTTAACAAGATCACAAAGCAGAGCAATGCAATGTTGTTGCTACCACAATTTTCTGCCTGAATGTGTGTCTATATGTATAATAAAATTAATCATTTTGTCCACATCAACTTTCTTCAGGGATGTGACAATATCCAATTGTAAAAGTATCAGTGAATTCCTACCTGAGGCAAGTTGAGGAGAATTCAGATTTGTTAGTGTTACAGTGATAAGGACCCTTTTCTCAGAAGCACATTTTTGTC